>WHPZ01579726.1:0-14788 GCA_016617965.1 Macrosiphum rosae | reverse complement strand
TAGTGAGTATATTATATTATCTTAAATCGTAGCCTAACCTTAAACTTAACAGGCCGGGCCATAGCGCGTCTAGAATTCTTTTATATTTATCACGGTCTAAGAATCTTCTAAGACCATGCTTTTATCCATAGTGTCTATAATAATACCAAGCTTACACAAGCCATGGCCCATGAGTCATTAACTACCTTTGTGATTATTAACAAAATATGATGAATCGATTCTCCCTGCCCCCTGGGATAGCTGTTCAAAATTTAAAAAATATAATATAGGTGGATACAAAAATGAGCTCAAGTTAAATAAATTAAATATATATTGGTACTATTAGCATTGATTAAATATACTGTACTAAATATATTGTGTATTTTATCGATGCTATTTGTATAATATAATCTAATATTTTATTAAGAATTGAACTCATTCGTTTACCCGAAATGTGGATATAAATCGCCGCTTAGTGCTGACATTTTACTAAAACACAACACAGAAATCGAGTACCTAAATAATCAAGTAATTTATACAACAGGCTATTGTAGGTACCTATAAGGTAATTTGTTACCACAGAGTTTATTTTATCATCGTTAAGTACACTAGATATTATATTAAGCTAAAGCAAGTATTTTTAATTTGTAAACAGTCTGTACTTCTACGTTCTTACACATTTTACGGTTTACATTTTTATTTTTTTATTATATTACTTATAGACCCACAGAATCTGTACTCTTCATTAAGAATTAAGATATGTTATATTAAGAAGTTCTATCTAAAATGTTTAAAAAAACCTACTTATATACATATGTATGTTTCAGTATCAAAATATAATGGAGAAACATATAAATATACAACATAAAAATAATAAAATTGAGACTGATTACACTCAACAATTAGTAAGTAATGATATTAGTATTAAAAATGAGATGGAAGACAACAATGAAGAAGAATTTACTGATATTGACAAAAATAAACATAAAAACACAAAATTTTGGTAAATAATTTTTAATTATTATTTGATCATATAGTTTATTTGTTAAAATTATTTTATTTCCAGGACTGTTAGTGTTAATGAAGAAACTAATACAATAATTAAAACTGAAAAAGATGAAACAGTAATTAACGATTGTGTGTTCATAAACGAAATGGAAATTGAAACACTAAGAAGTCTAAATAAAAAAAAGGCTCATGTTATCAATCCAATAGAAAATTGTAACAATCCTAATTCCACTGTTGGTGGACGGATACACAATCTTGAAAAGGAATACCAGTGCAACATATGTAATAAGAGTTTTCAAGACAGATACAATTTAGAAGTTCACAAATCACTTCATGTAAATATCAAGAAGTTTAATTGTACATCTTGCTGTGAGCAGTTTTTTGAATTGAATGGTCTTAAAAGCCATTTGATATCTCATATAGACAATAATATAAAATTGTTTGAAAATCAATTTATTCAAGAGTGTAATGATGTTGGTGATTGTAACAGTAATTTATGGTATGTTCAAAGATAATTTAATTTTTTTTTTTTGTTATTTACAATTAACTTTTTTTTTAGTAATAACATTACTATTCTTGATGGATTGAAGACAAGTCATTCCAAAGGCGAAGATCCAATTCAAAAGAGAACAATTAACAAAGTTCAGTTAGAGTTTTCAGTAGAAATTGAAAATATTTTATCAATCAAAGATTGTAGTATCAATTCAAATTTAACTGTTGGAAATGCAGTTGATTCTTGTGCTCCAGTAAATCGTAAACATATTAGTTTGGATAAATCGAACGCTGCAAATTCAGTTGGTCAAATAGAATATAAAAATGATGAAATGTATAATTGCGCAAAATGCAGTTTACTATTTCATGATCGTCCAAGTATTATAGATCATCTAAAACCTCATATCGATCAATGTATCAACTGTTGCAAGTGCATTGGTAGTCCGAATTCTTGTAAATATCCTGTTAGCTTCCATCCAGGAACACCATTTTATTTTGAATGTGAAGAATGTTACAATGGATTTTATACACTCAAGAGCTTTGAAAAATATCTAAGTGATAAAGTGATACGTAATAAAAAAAAAGACAGACCATACAAATGTGATGTTTGTCTAAAAACATATATACATTTATATCACTTTGCTGCTCATCAACGATTACATAAAGGTGAGAGACCATACCAGTGTAACATTTGTAATAAACGTTTTCACGCCAAATTTAATTTAGAAGCTCACATGTTTTCACATGAAATTATCAAGAGATATAAATGCTCGCTGTGTTCAAAAAAGTTCCTTAAATCAAAGTATTACAAAATCCATATGTTGTCTCATGACTCAAACATACATAAATGTAACATGTGTGGAAAAGAATTTGTATCGTTGAATTCTTTGCAGAAACATCAGGATCTCCATTCTGGATACAGACCATACAAATGTATTGAATGTGGCAAGTCATTTTCAATGAATAGATCTCTTACACAACATTTAAAAAGGCATGAAGGTTTAAAACCATATCAATGTACTCTATGTGATGAGAGTTGTAGCACTTATTTTGATTTTAAGTGCCATAAAAGACTACACAAAGGTGAAAAGCCTTATAAATGTGATATCTGTGGAGATCAGTTTACTCAATTAACTGATTGGAGAAGACATAAAAAATCACATTTTGAGCATAAAAATTTTGAATGCAACAAGTGCCATAAAAAGTTTGTTAGTAAAACTGGTGTTAAAAAACATTTGCAAACACATTTAGAAAATATTAAAAAATATAAATGCAAAGTTTGTAACAAAAATTTCTCGCAAAATGCTCAATTGTACGAACATGAAAAAATTCATAAAGACTTTAAACCATATGTTTGTAACATATGTAAAAAGAGTTTTATTTCTCGTCATAATTATACTAATCACTTAAATCAACACACAGGTGCCAGACCATTTGTGTGTGATTTATGCGGAAAAACGTATCCAGCAATTGTATCTCTGAATAGGCATAAAAAAACAAATCATACATGTGATATTTGTAATAAATTCTACAGTGACCCCAAAGAACTGAAGGTTCACAAGACTAATCACGAAGAATTTAAACTGAGGCAGTATGCGTGCAAATTGTGTGACAAAGCATTTAAAAATCCACAAGCTTTGGAAAAACATCAATTAACTCATCTAGTTGAAAAACCGTTCAAGTGTGACCTTTGTCCCAAGTCTTATATAAATATTACTGTTCTGGCAATTCATAGAAGAAAACATACTGGTGAAAGACCATATAAATGCGAACTATGTAATAAGACATATCCCCAAATTAGTTCACTAACTCGACACAAAACCATTGTACACAATAAATAATTGTCCATACATCGAATAAGTAATCATAATTAAAGAAAACAGTATACATTAAGTTAGGGCATATGTATGATTTTTAGAACATAGTCATTAGAATTAAAAACTAAATAAATGTATATATAGGTATGTATTGTTACAAACTTAATAATTTAGTTAAGTCGGAAAGTTTTAGTAGACTAAAATCAATTATAAATCAACACAAAAAACTGGATAAGTAAATCATGGTATATGACAATTGGCTATGTGTCTTCTGTGACTTTAGTACCTTTCAAGTATTTTTTTAGAATTAGATAATATAAAATTTGTATTTTTGTAGATATTATTGAGTAATTACTAAAATAAATCAAATGTTTTGAGTTGAGTCTTAAATGTTAACCTGGCGTTACTTGTTGTTATGAGTATCACACCTATTGAGATAGAATGGTTAATAATTTGTGTAAACTTTTAAGTTCTAACTAACTTTTCTGTAAGTGCTAAACCATTAGATGAAATCTGTTTGTCTGTATTTAATAATAAATTATGTACAGCACAATAATAGTTATTATATTCCATATGTACCTTGATCCATATTATATTAATAATATTCAATTTTATACTATTATAAATGCTCGTCAGTAGGGTTATTTTTCCTATCAATATGAGTGAATACAACAATATGTTAAAATAATAATACATTTTGATAATTGAGTAAACAAAACTGATTTATTTTCACATTTCTTAAATATTTTTATTAATTATTGTAATTAAAAAGATAGTAAATACTTAAATAAAAATCTTAATACTAAAGTATTTTTTTTACACAATCATTTTTTTTCCTATTAAACTGATAGACACTAGTTTAACAATACCTTGACGAATATTAAACACTTTGCTTAATAAATACTGATTGTCAGATTCATTGTCTTCATTCCATTCTGTAATGGCATCATCCAAGCGCATTGCAATTAAAGACATGTCAGCGATATTAAAGTAACACTCATTACTGTTGTCGTTGAACATTAGAACATCCATTAATAATGTTAGTCTAAAACTAAAAACAGTGCAAGGTAATTAAAAACAATTGCATATTAATTTAAAGTAAATATTGTGTAATGTAAAATAAATCCTTACTAATTTGGACAAATATTAGATCTTAAGAGTTCTATGTATAATGATGCGGCCTCGTTGAGTTTATTACCCGTAGCGAGTTTTAGAAATTGTATATACTTTCCTAAAAAAATATATATATATATTATACATATGGTTAGGTAAAACTTATAAAAAATTATCTATTTATTTACTATTATCAAAATAATTCTAAGAAACAATAATTAAAATTATATTATCTTGAATTAGTTATATTTTCAAACAATCCTTGGCTACAGGTAATATTTTTTTCTTGAATAACTGTTTTACCAATATTTAAAAAGGGCAATTGTTCTTCTATAATAAATTATCGTTGTATTTCAAATACATCGATGCCTCCAAAAATGTTTACTATGATTATGAATTATAAGATTACTACCATTGGGTTTAAATTGTGTATCTTAGTAATTAATTTTATCAATTTAGAGAAAATAGCTCAACAGTAACTAATTTAGCTTGAATTTAGTAGAATCATTGAATCCAGCGTTTTCCAAACTTTTCCTCCGCGGGATCACTTAGAGTATAGTAAAAATAACCTTCCCTAACAATCAGTAATAATAATAATTTGAGAAACGCTGATTTAATCTAAGCCCTTAAACCGATGTCATCTATACTGATTTAAAAAAAAACTTTTGATCATGTAGACCAGGTGAGTCGTCCAACCAGCAGCCCTTCAAGCCTATTGTTTTGGCCCTCCTTAGAAGAAATTGAATAACTTCAGTGAAAAAAACTAAGAAGGTGGAAGATGGCTCAGTGGCAGCCGGTCATATAGCCAACTAATATAATAACAATAACAATAATAATAAGTATTCTATAATGTGATAACTGGTGTATAACATTATAACATTATTTTGTCGGCCCCTTAGTGTTTTAATATGTGCAAATTGGCCTGCCAACTACAAAAGGTTAGAGCACCCTGACTTAGACCATAACTATAAAAAATGTATTGTATATAACGTGATCTATTTTTATCGTGGTTGAATTATTTCATTCAAAATAGATTTCAAGTACAGCGAAACTTCTATATTGCAAAGCCTCATGGACACAAAAATATGTGTTATAGAGAATTTTGTTAAATGGATTTAAATAAATGTGGTTATCCAAAATATTTTGATAAATAGAAAATTTTGTTAATTGGAGTTTCGTAATATGGAAGTTTCACTGTAGCAGATAAGGTAATATTTTCTCTGATCAGTGGCGTAGCCAGGGGGTTTTAGATGTATAACCCCCCCACTATCCTGCATTGACATTTCTCCCCCTAATAAATATATTGTTTATAGGGTTTGGGATTGCTGGCATGTTTTATTGCAATGATCATAGACTATTTTAGATAAGTTATAAATTTGTCTTATGAAATAGCGAAGTTAAATAAAAAAAAAAAGAATTTGCATATTTTAGGAAAAGTGTACATTTGAGCGATTGTTAGCATATTTGTGCATATTTATTTAACTTAAATGTACATACAATTGTCGGGAAAAATCATATTTGGATAACATTGAAAAATATCTTACAAAAGTTAGGTATTGGTTAGGAACAATAGGCACTAATTTTGAGATTTGGGGAGGTCGAAGCATAAAACCATAATATTATAAAATTGAATAAGCCTAAAAAAATTTAGTAAATGTTTGGGATGGCTAGTTGGCCCAATTTTTGCATATGGTAGGTACGATTTTATAAGTCTCTTAACGAGTTAAAATTAGTCCAAAACCCCCTCCTAGCCGCTCTAACATGCCTAATAAACAATATCCCACTCCTAAATAATTAACACGCATTACACAAATATGTAACAAAAAAAAAATATTTTTCTTTTCTATCTGTGTTATTGTTCGTATTGTAAAATTGTTACACTTTAATAATGAGTTCTCACTATTTATACCATATATTGTGATCCAATTTTCAAACGTTAAAAAATTTAATTTTATATACATTAGTTTAGATGATGACTGTCAGGAAAACTTTAAAAATAATAATGAAAAAAAAAGTCTCTTTGTGACAAAACTGTGTTAAAACTATAATATTGACATCTAGATTCTACTCTAGATTTTACGAAGAAATAATTATTTTTATATAATTATTAATTCATAAATAAATGCTCTAAGTTGCAGTTAGATTTATATAATTTTCAAAAATTATGCATTACTAATAAACAGGATCCCAATATTACCAAATGTACTATACCTAATTTATTTATGTACAAAAAAATCAAATATTATATATTATGACTATTAACTTTTTGATTCATCAATTGAATGATTGTCTGTGGTAAATTACTTAAGAGTTTATTTAATGAGGAATTAAACTTTAGTTTTCACACTGATAAAAGAAGAAATATGACATTATTAAAATTAGGATTTTTAAAATAAAACAGCTCTGAATTAAAAAAGTCAATAGGAATTAAAAAATGTTACTTATGCCACTCTTATCTGGTCACCAATAACATAATAACATACACTATTCTTAATTTATTGTTCCTTAAGGTTTCCTTCATTCAAATGTAAAGTTCAAAAACCCTCCTATACCTTATATCATGAAAAAGATTTAGATTTCTTTAATTATTGAAGAAAAAAATGTGTTGTATACCTGGTGAATCATCCCAAATACTATTGTTATTTATTATTGACATAATAATTTTTACATCCAACAATTTAGTTTCTCAACTTTACCATATTGAAGATGTTTCATATTAAATAGTTAAATTTAAAATAAATTTTAGATTCTGAGTGGAACAATGAATGTATTGATTTTACAATGTGTTTTTTTTTTTTTTTATTGTGTGTGTACACGAATAGTAGTCGAAATAATGCTTCGATTTTCAACTTCATTAACTTGTTCGATGGGAGAGTGAATATTGTTGGTGCATTAAGGAGGGCAAAATTTAAAATTCAAAGTAATTTTCAAAAGCGACAAGAAAAACGAAAGAAAAATTAAGGAAAAACAGGAATTTTTACGCAAAATCAATTTTTCACAAAATCGACTTTGGTTTTTGGTATAACTTTAAAACAAATGACTGACGATCCATGCAATTTTCACTGGTTGCTTATATTTTCATTTTCTAAATACGATAAAATTTTCAAAATATTTTCATTTATTTTGAACTGTTTAGGGATATTTTCAGTTTCCAATTTTATTAGTTTTTTTTCTATGAATGTAAATAAAACTTTATTTGTTGAGTGAAAGTACTTTAATACAAGGCTCCTACTAAAATGTTACATATTGACATTTGAAAAATATTAAAAATAATTAGTCACAGTTTATTTTTATAAGCATTTAAACTTCAAATCTTGACAAAACATGGAAAAATCACAAAATTTATCAAATCATTTTGAGTTAAGAAATCATAAAAATTTTTCTTTTTAAATCTAAGATTTGAAAATCTAATATAAGATTACTCATAAGTTTGTCTACTTTTATCAATAAAAAAATCTCTACCGGAAAGTCAAATTAAATTTTTATGAGCGTTTGAAATTCAAATTTTTACAACATTGGATATTCACTCGATTTCTCATGTAGCGATTTCCTTATTTTGTTGTAATTCAAAAACGAATAACTGTAGATACATGAAAATTTCACTGGATATTTATATTAGCATTTCCTATACACCATACAATTTTCAAAATATTTTGAATTGTTTTGAGCTGTTTACGGACAATTTCATATTTCAATTTTTTTTATCTTTTGAATATCAGTTAAGTTTTATCTGTTGGGCCAAAAGGGTAAAAATTTAATACAAGGCTCCTGATATATTGTTACAATAGCAGTTGAAAAATATTAAAAATACACATGAACAATTTTTTTATAAGCATTTAAAGATCGAATTTTGACAATATTTATCAAATTTAAAATTGAATAATTATTTTGTAGTTAAAAATGTATAAAATGTTCAACTTTGTTGTAACTCTATATAGTTAACTCCGTTACCAAAAAATCTAAAAAATACATAAGCACAGTTTATTTCTATATACATTCTAAGTTCAAATTTGGACGAAATTGTATATTAAAAACTCTAGAATAACTATTTTATATTCCGGCCCACGAGAGTCCATATGTCCAAACACGTCCGTCGCTGCGCATCTTCATGTTGCCAAATAGTGGGAATGACATCATGGTGGGAGAAAACAGACGTCGCGTATTACTATATTGATGCGTGGTTTACATATGGACTCTAGTGGGCCGGATTATAGTTATTTTGTTGTGATTGTATAATATTATTTCTGGGTACTTGAAACTTCTAAAGAATACTAAGTACTATATATCTATGATATTATCAAGGTTTGTTATTGATGTATAATGCGTTTTAAGTACCTAATGGATATTGTGATATGATTAATTTGAAGTTTATTATAGTTCAATTTTATTTTTAATACCATAAATATGTTTGTAATATGTCTTATACCTAGACTGACATACCGTCTCAGCTCAGAATTGTTTTTCTTATACAATGATATTATGTCATTGAATTCAAATTTAATACCATCCATTATACAGTGGCCCACTTGTAACCTACTGTATAGCAAAGCACCTTTTTATATTTGTTTATATAGGTACATTAATGTTATTTATTATTTTTTTTCTCAACAATGTCAATTCTATGATAAATCAATAAGTTATTAATTATTCAATTACTGATTTTTAAATCTATATTTTGTAAATTAGAGTTTACTCTATATAAGATAAAATTAAAATATTAAGATAAGATATTAAAAGAAATAATAAGAATAATATAATGTATTAGAAGAAACAAATAATAATAAAATTTAGTATTTACCAATAAACATAAAACGATCACAGGTGACAACAATTGATCCTAAATTGTCCAGTATGTCTGGACAAGCAAAGGATCCACCTTTAACATATTCTTTCAAATATAGATCACCTAAATGAGTGGCAAAAGCGCTGTCTTGCCCTCTTATTGCCCAACACAGAGCTTCACCAATTCCTGATTTTTGTAAGCTTAGCATTCCTTTTACTTTACAAACACTAGAAACTAATAATATCAATAGTTTTAGTTGATAATATATTTTATTAATTAGCAATACATTTTAATCAAGTAAAATAGTTTTTTCTTAAATTTACTCACCAACATTATGTAAGCGCCTGGCCGTTGCATAATGTAAAATTTTTGACACTCTCAAATCTGATGTTATTTCTAACTTTGACAACAACATTGATAGATGTTCTTTGCCTACAGCTGAACAGTAATCTAAGTAAGTGACACCAGCTTGCCACAATGAGTGATGAGTCATGAGAAATGTTCCATAATCAAGGAGATACTGTTCATTTGGATTTGTATTTTCTCTGAAAATGTAAAACTTATATATTATTATTTTTTTTTTGATATTGAATTATTTCTCATCTTACACTTCTTCAGACATGTCAAACTCTGGTTCAATTTTATCACACAGATGTAACAAATTAGTCAAATGAGTAGATGACCATCCAGAATCAGGATAAGATTTCAATTTTTTTACAAACTGAAATTAAAGGAAGAAAAAAATTATTAAAATAAAAATACACTATTTTAGAAATTAATTTAATTTTATGCATCAATAAAGTATTTTTGTTTTTTTTTCAAAATGCCTGAATATTGTAGTTATACTCGAAATTTTTGGCTGTTAATTAAATTGTTGTTATACAATGTAGACAAATATTTCATGTACAAAACATGTAGTATGCATGAGTGTAAAATGTATGGGCAAATTAAATTGTCATTAATAAATTTAGACTTGTGATCCTATACACTTTTTTCATTAGTTATGTCTAATTATACCCTAAAAAGTTGATTTTTTTTTCTAAAAATTTTCATTTTTCTAATTAGTAAGAATTAGTAGTACCAGAAACCATCCTTTAATAAAGTAAATTATCTGCTCAAAAATTAAGACAGACAAAAAAAAGAAACAACATTCATTGTTAAACAAATACATTCATTGTTCTGCTTAGAATCTTATAAATTAAAATAATATTTTATAATTTGATAGTGACGCTATCTAGTTTTAACCAGGGCATGAAACCGCTTAAGAAAAATTCAGTTACGGGATTTTTTGTAAGTGGTAACCGGTTTTAGGGGTTTTTAGAATTAGTGGTAATTGATTACTAAAATGAATAATCATCTAATATATTCTATAATATATCTTTGAACCAATGAATAAATTGTACTTAGTATCTATAATCTATATATTGGTGATTATTACTTATTATCGTGGCTACAAACAGTATACCATCTTTAATCGTACTTATTATTACATTACATTTTTTTATCTTGTAAATGAAATTATTAATCAAAAAAATAGAATACAATTTCCAAAAAAAAAAATATAAAATATAAAAAACAAATATAACTTTAACTTTTTTGATATTTCCGGTTTTGTTGAATTGACCGGTTTTTTAAATAAAAAAGGTTACCGCTACAAGTAACGCCTTAATTGTCCTTGGTGGTTACCGGTAACCGCTTTTCAAAATGTAAGCTTACAAACCGGAAAGCAGTTACCAGACCCAAGAATGGTCATGGTAACCGGTAACCGGTTTCAAGCCCTGGTTTTAACTCAAACATTACGAGATAAAAATAAATATTGACCTTTCAGGTAATTCAAATATAAGTTAATTTAGAAACTTTAGAACACATTTGCAAAAAATTATTTAAAAAAAAATGTTAAGCAAACAAAGCAAAGTAAAATCTTGTGTATTTAATATTTTATTTTTCAAAGTACCTATGTACCAAATTTATAATGAAAATTGCTTTAGATTAGACGGGTTGATAAAAAAAGCAAATGCCTACAAAATTTAAACTCCAGTTATTAATATAATTTTCTGTTTTTACTCCATACCAGAGTAGTATAGATGTGCTTATCATACTCACTCTAGCACGACTATAAAAGGTATCAAAATTACACAATATTTTAGGTATCTAATTAGATCCTATAGTTAATTCCTAAAATTATTATTGATTTTTTTAGTCAATGTAGTAATTTAAATGCATACCCCTTCTAGATCTCCATCAAACAAATCTAAAGCAAGTGTATCCATATGATTATACTCAGATTCTTCATAATATTTAGCAACGCTACGATGAGCATATAAGCTTAAGCTATGTTTTTTTACAGTAGGATCTGTATATATAAGTTGAGCGACAAGAAATTGAAACCATGTTGAACAGTGACTGCGGATCAAACTCGTAGAATCCGGGTCTCCGCAAATAATCTGTAGATTAATTTTAATAGATGTACCATTATAATAAACATATTAATATATAATATAATATTGGACTATATACCTTCATAACATCATTAAGATTTGAATCTGATAAAAATATACCACATTCTAATTTGGATTTTGCACTTGATTGCCAGCCCTTGAATCTAGATGTATATTCTGCAATTGGCAGACCACCATATATCTGAAATTGAATATTTGATTATTAATATAGTTTATGGTCAAAATTGTTGTGATACCGTTGACTTCAGTGGCGGGATCAAGGGAATCACCCCTCCCCACAATAATAGGCTGCATATAATATGCAAGCATTTCCGATTAAGTGGGGCTACTGGATAAAATCATATCCCTCCCCAGGACAAAAACCTAAACACTCATGTGGTTGATTTACAACTTAAATGCTGGAGCCTTAAGGGTTAAGAATAAATATTATTTTATAACCACAGTAGACGTTAAAAAAAATGTGTATATTATATTTTTAACAATCCTACAGTCCCAAATCTATTCAGTAATTCATATTAATAAAGTCATATATTATTAACTATTATAATACCTATCTTATATTTTCAAGTTTAAATAACATGCATTTGTGAATATTAGATATAATTTTTCAAAAAATTTATTTTTCGAAAATGGTCTAGTATATAAAAATATTTTTTACATTAAAATATATGGTATTTTGTTACTTTACCGAAACCATTTTATTTTTGAATTTTGGCGGCTGGACCCAGTAAGCGTAGGGAGCCATTAGTCACTATTTAAAACACTGTAACTGGTAAGGTTACGAGAGGTCTACATGACCTTTAGTTTTGCAACCGGACATAATATTATCTACCCAAAAATAACTGCAAAAGCAGTTTTAAAATAGTTATTATAGCATCGTATAGCATAAAGACAATTCAACGCAGAGTCAAATAGACCATTGTGTCAATGTGTAAAAATCGCAGAATCGTAAATTTCATTAGGCTATAATTTCAAAACTAAGTTTGACCTACTAATTCTGTTTGCACCATCGTTTTTAACTCGCTGAAGTACATAAGTTTCATAAAAGAAACATCAATATTCGTTATAGTTTGATAAACTAGAGTGATGCGCGAATCCGTACGCGAATAAAAATCGCAAAATAGTGAACTTCATTAGGCCATAACTTCAAAACCAAGTCTGACCGCCAAATTCTGAGATCACAGTCATTTTAAAGAAAAAACATTACTAAAAAAAGGTGTCTAGTAAAATAACACAGTTCCAAACATATAATTTAAAAAAAAAATAAATAATTATGTATTTATTCTTGCCACCTGCTATAAAAATTAATTAAATTGAATGTTCATAAAGTTTGAAAATATTTGTTTTTATTTTTAAATAAAATAATCAAACCAGAATTTATTATAAAAAAAGTACGGTATAAGTAATAATATAACCATTCAACATAACTACCCAAATACTAATTAACTAATAAAAATGCAGACTTTAGAATTTAATGTGATGGTAATTTAATAAATGTAAAACTTACACTATAAGTAGGCATAGATTTAAATATTTTTATTGCGTGAATAAATGGTTCAGTGTCACTTTGAGAGTGGTTGGACAATAACAGTCTGGCCGTGTCAATGTTTCTTTGTAATACTAGCCCAATAACAGTATCCCAATAAAAAGTAAACTTTTCTTCTACATGTTCATCGGTTAAATAGGCAATTTTATTTTCTGTAATTACTGATGCTTGGTTTTCAGCATTTTCATAATGAATTTTAATCCAATCTAAAAGATTGTTCAAAATAGTATCACCTAATTAACAAAAAAAAAAACACATTAATGATCTTTATACAATATACATAATACTATACAATACATTATACAAAATATTACAATAAAAGTAATAGGTAGTTTGAAGTATACTTATAGATATAAAACTAAAAAAATAAAGGTACTAAATATTAACAGTTCAAAAATAAAATGCAAATATATTACCAGGAACAGTCACAAGGTAAAGTACTTCACACAGATGCCATATGAGTTGAAGATTGTGCAGCAAAATTTTATATTGATTATATGTCTCATTTGATTTGTCCAAGTTGTTTCGGTCGATTGCTAATATACAAGTTGACAATATTGCCCTATAATATATATTTTAAAAGAATCAATTAAAGTATTAATAAATTCATTCTCAACTAAATGTTCTGTGCCTCCAAATAATTAAATCATTAGTAGGTAGGTACCAATGACAATACAAAGACGATTGAATTACCTAAATACATTTTATCATTTAACTAGCAACATTTATAGTTGTATCATGTAGACATAAAATGAATAATATAGCCTGATTATTTATTTGATTAACTGCAGTAATTAATTTTGATGTTTGTTCAATAATATAATATACATTATTGTGGACAATAAATAATTTGTAAACATTAAGCAAAATTGATAGTAATATTTAACGCTAGTAGGATTTTATCAAATAACCTGTATTTTCTACTATAGTACAAAGCATCAGTTGCCTTGGTTGGATCATCCACGTTGGTTTGTAATTCTTGGAACACTCCGCTTGACTCATTTACCAGTTGTCTTACTTTAGGATCAAATAGCATTGTTTTATGTTTCAGATGTATGATGTTCCTTTCAGTTTTATCATCACCGGATGAGTTTTGATTGTTGGATGGTCCAGAAATTTTGGTTGGAAATATACAAATATTACTCATTCCAAACCATGAACCAAACATCCTAACTTCATCATCAATAAATGATGGATCGGGAATGGACTGTAAAAAGACAAACATTTAAATTATTCTAAATAAATATTTGGAACCTATATAGTAAACGATTCTAAATAAAAACAAAAAATTTTATTCATGTTCTACCAGTTGAGACATGTTACAAACATGAACAAATATCCTCAGGAGTCAGGATAATACACGAGTATTCAGTACCCACGTCTTGTATAAGT
Organism: Macrosiphum rosae; assembly: GCA_016617965.1. Lineage (NCBI taxonomy): Eukaryota > Metazoa > Arthropoda > Insecta > Hemiptera > Aphididae > Macrosiphum > Macrosiphum rosae. The sequence continues at coordinate 199 of WHPZ01579726.1, read as the reverse complement.
TCTACTTACCAAAGTGTCATAAACTATAGTTTTACTCATTTTTAGAGTTTTTGTGTGTGCAGAGGAAAGAATAATAATTTGAAAACATGAAATTCGTTATCATCTAATTCTTCGGCGGTACAGCACAACAACAATTACTGCAGCCTGCGCACGGCCTACGGCGTCACCGGTAGTCCGGCTATCAGGCCAGTATCAGCTG
>WHPZ01579720.1:71913-98467 GCA_016617965.1 Macrosiphum rosae | reverse complement strand
ATATTAACTTTGCGACAACGATTTGGGTAAAATATTCATTAGTATTAACTTACTGTTTGTTAATACGTGATCATACGTCATCTATACAGTAATATACCTGTAATATACTGTAGTAGTAGTACACTAGTACATATACCTAACCTAACCTATGGCCAGCTGTGGGCTGTGAGTATTTGAACATGCTAACATGTAATCGACAATTTTCTGCAAGCATACAATTTAAACACGGTTAAGTAGGTACTTAAAATATCAATAAGTACAACGTTTCAATTTCGTTTCTAAAATCTGACAATTTTCAGATATTACGATAAATATTAATTTCGGAATTAATAATAGAAAAATGTGTAAATATTTAAAAATAAATAACTCTAAAACCATAACTTGTTAACTAATTATATATTGTATACTATTAAATAATTATAATACAAGTACTGTAAAATTAAAAAATAATACCTGTATACAAAATGTGTAATTATTAATTTGTAGTTTTGTGAACACGTGAATGACAAATGTAGTTAACCTGCAAGCACAAAATTATATTAGGAAGTTTTAAACTTCTAAATAATCCTTAGCACTCGAGCTCATGACATGGTGGTCTATAGCTCCCCCCTCTCCTCCGCCAATAATTTTGGCCAAGTTTAATCACTGAAAATCACGTAATACTGCGCGCTTATTAAACTAGATATTTTTATTGGATTTTAATATTGCTGACATAGTGACATACTACCTATCTATATGTTATAACACATCGAGAAAAAGAAAGTTTCCCGCTAACATGTTTGGAAAGGTTCAGGAATCAGGATATATATAATATATATCATAAATGTGTTATTCGATTTGTGCAAGTGTGCTGGCTGTAATATAATAAAAAAACACACGTGTGCTAAAAAATTGAAAGTTGATTATATTATTATCCAAGGGATTCAAGTGTGTGAACTCGTTGAAAGCACGCAATGAGACACGAATGAAAATAAGGGTTGCCAGATTTAAGACTTAAAAGATTGAGACAAAAAAAAAAATCATGATATTATGTCTAGTCTATTTTAAATATCTAATCTCTAAAAAATGAAAACTATGTTATGAAAGTACCTTGAGTTATACTTAGTTATATAAGGCTAAAGCGGTATTCAACGATCTTTATTTTAGTGTAGGGTGAGTTATTTTTAATATTGGTTTTTAAAATAAAAAATTGAATCCATCACGGGAAGTCTGATAGCTTATGTGAAACATCGAAATTGACGGTTATTATTGAAAGAATTTATAATTGAAAATAACCAATAAATAAATATGGAATATAATAAATAAAAACAAAAAGTTCTGTTAATAAAATAAATACTTTTTTCTTATTATTCTTATTATAATAATTAATAATAATATGTTTGGAATATAAATATAAGACAATTAAATATTTTAAATAAACTAATAAAAATAACTGTGTACCTACATATTATAATATGCATATATAAATTTTAAAAATAATATATCTGATTAAGCTTTTAAGAATTTATGTTTTTCATTTTATTTTTACATATTATTTAATAAATGTGAATTCATAAAATAAATGATCTTCTTTTGAAAATGTTTGAAAATTTCTATTGTCTATTTTTTTAATGTTTTTTTTTTCTTTTTTGAATGACAATATTAATTTTTAGTTTCATACCCCGAAGCAGTATATTATTAAGAGTTCTTCATGATTATATAAAAATTAAAATTTGGACGGGTATTGTTAATTATTTATAAATATTAAAGCTTTGATGAGCGGAAAGTATAGAGGAACCACATTTCGAGGGGTACAACTGTGTCACTTCACTTCGCTCATCTAAACTTTAAATATTTATAACTATACTCGTTAGATATTCGATTTTTATACATTGTGTAGATACTCTGAAAAATATTCTGCTTTGTAATAATAGGAATTTAACAATGTTTTTTTCCATTACACAAAGCAAATATTTGTAACAAAAATTATTTTAAAGAATATGATTTTCGACAATACGAAATTAAGAATAAAAAAACTAAAAAGTGTGCTACTCTATAGTTTTCCTCTACAAGAAAAATCTATGAATCATAAATATGTTTTTATTAATAGTTAACCGTGAGAACAAAATTGGTTAGAAAAAGAAAATATATTCTATACCCAGTCCAAAAATATATTTATGTTAAAAATATTTTCAAAAACCTAAATATAGTTTTTGATATAATACGAGTGTTCTTTGATAAAAAAAATCATTCAATGTATTGTAGTAAGTATAGCATATAATAACTTAAGTACTTAAATATAACTTAAGCTATATTAAACTTATAATGTTTTTTATATATACTAATTTGTTATCTAATACCTACCAATATTTATGTATTTGTATTTGTTATTTGCCGTTAGGCGTTAAAATATATAAATAAAATAAAATAATATTATAATACAGTGAAACCTCCCCTAATGGACACCTCCCAATAAAGGACAACATTTTAGAGACTGAATGTGGCCGGTATTAGGAGGTTTGACTGTATATCTAGGTAAAGTTAGTGCACGTGCGGTAAACGTCGGGAATAAATTAACTCGAAGAGCTAATTAAAAAAAATCTGGTGGCTCCGGTGGACAAATGCCGTGCGTAATGCGTATTATTATATTTATTATTATCATATTATTCTACCCACGACCTAATAACTGTGTTATATTATATACAGAGTGATTCACCGAGCATGCTTACTCCATATTATTCTGCAGATTTTTGGAATTTTTATATATACTTATAAAGCATACGATTTCAAGTTCTTGAGATTTTTTTTACTACTCAAGGAATTTCCTGCGGAGATGCTATAAATGTTTACTGGTTATTTTTTTCTGAAAACGTTTACTTATCAAAATTTAAAATCCAAATTCCAACGAATAGTCTTCTAGTTATTTAACTTTGTATAGATAATAGGTCCATGATAATGGGTTTAGACGATGTAGGGGTCAATACGATTTGAAAATGTTACCTATTAATATTAATCCATGTAAAGATTTATAAATTATAAAAAATGGTCCAACATATCAAATTTGTGATAAATACAAAATCCAATATTACATGTTTTAATATTTTTGTGAAACCTCTTTTAATGATAGACTATCCTTAGTATAAACATTTCAACAGGTAACTGAGAAACTACTCGTTCAAATTTTTAATTAGGTACATAATAGGCACATTAGCATTTTCAAAAAAATATATCTACTAAATAATTTAGAGGTAAAAAGGAGGGCACCTGCCTACTCATTCGAAAAGCAAAGTAAAAATAATACAAATAACAAAAGTAATACAATAAATCTTAAGAATTTGAAAATATGATCTCTTGACTCTAAGCAGGCAGGTACCTATATATTTAAAAACTCCAAAAATCAGAGATTGAATAAATATTAAATTCACTGTTGACGGAAAAAATAAGGGTGGGTGTGCTCGGTGAGTCATACTGTATTATATATTATTATATCTGCACTGGCTATCTAATTATCTAAACACATACCTAACTATATATTATCCATTTGTATAATTATATAATAAACTGTTCATCCCTCCTCGCCGAATAGGGTTTTCGTTTTTTTTTTTTTCATTCTTTCATCTGCTCTTGCACGCGTATACATGCAATAAATACCTGCTGCACCGCAACACCGGTGCATAGATAGGGAGTGTGCATCTGCTGCGTGCGGGGTGCAGCGGTGCACTGCGTAAATTATATACCTAGCGAAGATCGTAAAAAAATGGCGCGATGCGTCTGTATATTAAAGAAAAAACGCTTTCCCCCACCGACCAATATTACGCGCGCACACACACACATACATACAAGCGCATTTCGGTTAATGGGATTAAAAACCAGCGACAACAACAATGTACATCGTCGTCGTCGTCGTCGTCGTGTTTATACACGCGTGTCTATACATATATATATTTAGCGCTGGTGTAGATAATAATAATAATAATAATAATAATAATAATCGGATCGGGGGCGGTAGGCGGCGGCGGCTGCGGGGTCGTTAAAATATATCACGAGGATACGACGGATGGACGGCGGACGACGCGTATACAGTTATAGACTGCGTGGAGAGTAGGACGGGGGATGACGACGAGTGGGGGGGATGGGCACGCCGGCAGGATATATCCTTCTCGCACACACACACACCGGCGCGGCATCGCGATGGTGTACCGAGTTTATATATATACAGCCGCCCGGGGAGATTCCGATCAATATAATACGAACGCACAACCCGGACTGAGCGAAGACCGGAGCAAAAATGGCGGCTGTACTGTATACGGTTCGGCGAAACGCGCGACGGTTTTTACAAAAAGCTCGCGCCGCGCCTCCGTGTATATATATATATACCGAGGCACCTACCCCCCGCACCGCTTATCGAGCTCCTCGCGGTTACCGCGAATACGCCGACCCCCATAATCTCCAACACGCGAGTATATAACAAACATACACTGTGCACACCCACACGCGAACGTCGTCGCCACGCATCGTACCTACCTATATATTATATTATAATATTATCATCATATATTTTATAAAAAAAAAAAAATGTATTTTTCCGATCATCGAGCACATCGTAATAATATTATATACGTGTGTCCTACCTACGCACTCCACACCGGCGCAGCTGTGAAAACATTTTCGTTTTTTGTTTTTCGAAATCAGCTGCAGTACGCGCGTGATTTCCCGCACTGTGCGACTTTATTATAAATCGAAATACACCTATAGGTATATTATTATAGGACATTAGCACGCATAGGTATATTATACCTACCTGTTTCATCACACGACATTATTTTTATATTATTGTTGGAACGTAGTTTTGTATACATGCCATTATAATATGAGTTATTGTTTGATTTGTGTCATACTGTCATATAAATCAATTAACAGGTTGATGGATTTTTATATTTTGTAAATATTATGATTCTTTAGTACCTACCCGTACTTATATACCTATAGTGCGTCTTGTATGGCTTTTTCTGTATTTTGCTTTTATTGTAAGTGCATTTTTCTATATACAACCCCAATAATTATTGCCATTATCATACAATGCGAATATGAAAAAAAAAACAAAAACATTGACAGGAAGATACCTACCACGACGTCAAAATGTTAAATACATTTACATTTTCAGCTACCTATTTGATTTGATTTTGGAGTCGGAAAACTATCTCATCATCGCACTACCGCCCATTAAATATTTTCAAACACTCGCCTCACTGTACTGCAGTATAATATTATACCATCCACTCATCGTCCGAGGGTTATCTTTTTTTGTAAGCACGCTGACTACAATGCCGCTATGCCACTATGCGGCCTTTGCAGTGTGCATAATATAAATTATAATAGGCGTCACCCGGACCCTTATAAATCATTAAGAAACGCTCGGCGGATTCACGTAGAACGTCTTCACAGACGCCACTACCACGTGGGAGATACGATGTAGGGGGGAGTTCAATGTGCGGCCGGATAAAACAATTTTTTAAAAAATAAGAAAAATATTGCTACAGTTTTTCATTGTTAATATATCAAAACGAATTATCGTTTTAACGTACCATGATACGTATCATAAATAATAATAATATATTATATTATGCAGAAATATTTCCGGTCTACCGATCGATCGATTTGCATCATTCCGGTTAATACATACATATATATATATGTTTGTGTATATTCCCGTACATATGATATGTAGTATATTATTATACAATTATTAATACTATTAATGATTTATTCTGCATTATACCTAAATATAACTCTTATTAAACCAAAATAACTTCAATATATATGTGCATATAAAACCATGGTTGATCTTTATTCTTTACAGTACCTATATATTTTATAGACATTCATTTTTATTAGGTAGGTAGCCTATACTCACAAATCGTTACACAGACAGACAGCCTATATCGTCCTATTCATAAAGTATAATGTTTATCTAGAATCTAGATGATTTATAATATTCATAATATAAATTATGGTAAAAAAAAAAATTAAAGAAATTATCTAAATAATACTTAGATCATATAGAAAATAACTATAGCAGTTATCAATACTTAATTGAGATTGAAATGATGTATGCAATGGTTTTTGTGCATTTCGTTACATATAATTTGCGTAATATATTGTAGTAGAATTATGTTAAACAATCATAATAAAATTACAAACACATTTAAATACATAATTAATAACAAAAGGTAGGTACATTTCACATTAATATCATATAGGTTTTTTATATCAAGTCATTTATATATGTTATTTAAATAAAAACATTATTTATATATTATATGTTATTTTTAATATTATGATATGATCTTAATCCTTATAGCTGTATATATGTCTAAACACAACGATATTACGTTAATTTTATTATGTAATTAGTATTTGTTAGGTAATTATAAGAAACACAATATAAATAAAACAGTACAGAATTATCTAGCTAATTCCGAACGCTGTAATGGGAATATTATTTGCAAACGCACCATCTATAAGATCTTTAGGGCGCTGATGTTGGTATAAAAATATAGGTATAATAATATAATAAATTATGGGTGTACAATGTTGAGACTAACTTTGCACCCGCTCACCGCCGTACTAATTTTCTGTGGTTGTCCCTGTATGGGTAGTTACATATTAATCGTCATAATATAAATTATGTAAGCACACTGTTGCGTCTATTATTGCAGTCAAATATGATTATTTGTTTATTTATTTATCATTTCAAATCCAATAACGAATAATTAAAAATTTACAGGTGGGTTGGCGGCGTATAAAAGCCTTCCGTATACCACTCATGACAGTATTCTTACGGAAAAAAGGAAACAAAGGAGAATACGGACTACTTTTACTTCAGCACAGCTGAAGGAATTGGAGAGAGCTTTTCAGGAAACACATTATCCTGATATATATACCAGAGAAGAGATCGCCAAACACATAGAGCTTACCGAAGCCAGAGTTCAAGTACGTTTTGTTCAATATAAAATTATGGATGTTTATTAGATTTACAAATAATATCTAACTATTATACGTACATATATGATATATTATATAATAACATTATACCGAACAAAAAATGTTTCTCGACGCCATATCATTGGTAAAAGAAAACGGTGAAAGCCTTAATATAACAATATTAAATTGCTTATTCTACATGGCTATATTATAGAATTGTATATAATATATTATATACATGATAATATTGGAGCATGCATAACTTTTATATGCAAATTGTGTACATCTATATTGAAAACTATAATATACATATTATATCTATTATTCATTAAGCCCTATAGCGTTTCTCAGACTGTGACCCACTTAGTACGTACGGGTCCCGAGCCAACTTTGAGAGAAGTTTATGTTTTTTTAAGCAGCGTGTTACAATTTTCGAATATTACAAAGTTTGTAATATATCAAGTTTGTTCGAACGACGGTTAATGTCAGTACGACGCTATGTCGCGATATACGATGACTAAATATTCTCGATCTTCCACCAATCAGTTTTTTTTTCTATCACCACGTCCCACTCCCACACAATGGAAATAAAATATATAGGTCAACGTCCTTTTTTAGAACTAATTTTTATCTTACAGAATCACGTAGGTAGGTGGCGATGATTTTCTGTAGAAAACTTGGGTAGCTAAAAAGATTGAAACGCACACATATTGTCTGCATAAGCTATTACCTATATTAACGTTATAGCTATAGTAGATACAACTTCAAGACGTATGGTCGGTCCTATTAGACTAAATACTAAAAATAATTATTACATAATATTTTAACGGTAAATAATTTTTTTTTGAAATCACTAGTGCATTTCAAATTCATTGAAACCAACCAAATTAAAAAAAAAATTCTGATACTCAATTAGTTAACTTGTTTTCAATACAAAGTATTTTATTAATTGTACGTTGTATTCAAAAAGGTCTCGTTTCTATTTTTTTTTTTTTTTTTTGGTTGAGTTAATATCATAAATAATAATATGTATTAAATCAATTATCTTAAGTTTACCCATGTCTCAGTTATTTTCTACACGGTTAGTTCAGTGTCCCACCATAATAGAACTGAGTAGTCGTCGGCTATGCGGTTAAAACTTATAATAATTGTATCTCCTCTCACTCTTAAAATCAAGGCACGTACACAATATAATTAACTAATTTCATTAATTATTAACAAGTTCCTAACTTTCACAATATCGTTCTACTTCTACAGTATCTGGTATATCATTTTTTTTTTTTTCGGAAAAATCAAACTACATATTATATAAATATTTTGATTAAACACTGAAGTCCAAAGTTTGTTGAATTTAATCCATCGTTAGAAGGAAAAAACCAACAATTAAAATGCAAAGAAAAATAAAGGAAAAATGTTAACTGCGTTCACCCATAAATTATTTAAGGTTATTCTAATACAAACAATAAACATGATATATATACACATTGTATTAGGTAGACAAACATTTCTTCTCAGACTTGAGAGGAAGTCAGCGGCTCAGCGCACTATTTGTTTTCGGTCTCCTCCCATCACTCGCACATAGACAAAGCGCATTCACACAAAATAATCATTTTCGCTGTTTTTGAGTACCTAATCTTAGAAAAAAACACCTATAACAAAAATAATAAAATATAATATTTTGGAGAGATAATATATATATATCGGATAATAATTTTATTTATTACGAAATTTAAAAAAGACTAAAAAAAATGTATATACATTTAAGTGGATATTAAAGCATGTAAAATAGTATTTAGACAAAATGATAAAATGTCAAAGTCAATAACCATCAAAAATATTATTTTCTTTACGAATGATTTCACTCAACTATAAAAGTACACAAACACTGTAAAGATGATTTTGTGCATTATGCGATTTATATTGACCATTGTGTTGTGTGAGAGTCAAAGAGATAAAACAAAATATAGTGCACTCATCGTCTCAATAAATTATTAATTATTAATTTTAAATTTTGATTATTAATTAATAATTTACATTTACTAATTAGTATTATAATATCCAATTGTCTAAAATAATAAGAAATTACAAATTAAAACAAAATCACCATTAATTTATTATTCAAATTATAAATCATGCGTAAGTACATTATAATTATATTATAATATCCTATGTATACCTATACTGTACTCAGATGATTATAATAATTCATTTAATTTATTAGTTGTTCAATCGTTATGCTGTTTTTTGCTTTTAGACAGAATTTTTAAATATGTCAAACATATTATATCAAAGTGCACAGCTCTATTGTATTTATATTATATTTTTATATATATTATAATAATATTATATATTCCGAAATAATATATTTCTCTATAGTATTAGGGTTTCCGTTATTTTGGAGATCGATACACAGCTAGAATCGTTCATACATAATAATTTGTAGTATATTATTAATTAACTAATAAATAACCTACAATTCCGATTCTTCATTCTAGTCAATTGGTCGCCTTTTCTTTTAGTTCCTAGAAAGTTTTGGCTCTGTCGAATCGTTTTAAATTCGAGTTACGAGCTGACGCCCTGCAGTTCTCTTCCCTTGAGCCATGGCTACAGCATTCCATAATTATATTATGCAGCTCTTCTACGGGGTGTCTCTGTGCATGTCCAACCGTTTAGTTAGTGGGGAATGTAAAATGCCCGTACATGACGTATCAACCTACATCTGTCATATCTTACATTATCCATGATAACCCAAGTGTCTTAGGTACCTGTATTAGATTTTTTAACATCCATAAGTCATGAATATCAGAAAAGTGTGTTATTAAAATATATTTTTTTGATTTGAAATGTCCACTTGGCCGGTGGGGGAGCAATCGCCTCGAGAAACAGAAGTTTTCCCACACTTTCAAAACACAAACATGACAGTTTAGGGTACCAACGAGTCAAACATTACAGCAGCGTATTATTAGGGAATACTATATCACATTATTGTGTTCGTCGGTCGTGTCGGACAGCATCATCGTAATAATAACGATAAAAATCGATGACTGTATAATATAACGATAGCAAAATATAATATTATCCGCGGGAACGACGACCGTCTCTAATATAAATATTATATTATACAAATATGCGATACAATCGTATCGAATCACAACAACTCGAGAGCGTAATCCGAGACCCGAGCGCCGTTGTTGTTGTCCGGCCAAAAGGAAAACGACTCGGTTCCGCGGCGCGTGCACGTCTCTATAATATTATCGTCGTGATCGTCGCGCCCGCCACCGCCCGTCGTCGTTGACTCTTCGGCTCCCGTGCGACGCGTCGCACAATTATTATTGGCCGTGCTAAACGTCCGCGAAATGAGATACTCTTGAGTGCACGTGTAAGTGTGTGTGTGTGTGTGTGTGTGTGTGTGTGCGCGCGCATTTTTTTGCCCGACACACGTCGGCCACTTGACGACGACACGCGCGACCGGAACCCTAATTATTTATCGTCCGGTTTGTCGCCGTCGTTCTGTATTGTTCGCAGCTATTAAACGGGAACACGGGCGATCGGATATTATTACAATAATAACAATAGATACTATAAGTGTACAACAATATATAATAAAATATGATATTATTATTATTATATCCACTGTAGTCATTTTTTGCGATTACGATATCACACGCGTCAACAATGTAGTTATATCCTGTATCGTGACGTTATTAGTAGTTATATTGTAACATCGTGGATGTATTAAACATCCAGGGTCATCGTTCATCGAGTTCACCGCACTTACGAGGGCTGCAACAAAAACCTCCCAATTAAACGAAAACATTTAAATTCAAGAAAATTCTGGTTTGCTTAATTGCTTCACTTAAATGTATAATAATAATATTGAAGGTGGAAATTAGGTCACTTTTGATGTTTATTTTTTTTTTTAAGTTAATTAAACTTTTTTAATTTTTATTATTTCTCATTATACCATCACGTTTATAATAATTAACAACAGTCTTAAACATGTTTAAAAGTATATGAAAAAAGAGAAAATCATTAGATTTTTTTCCACTTCAAAACAATTTTTCTCTAACATTTGACTTAGCCCTTTTTCCCTGACACCAAACATATATTATTATGATGTAGGACGTACTTTTGCGCATGCTGTTGGAAATGGCCACATTATTTTAATAGTTGATGAATTCAGGTTAAGTGAATATTAATCATAGAAAATATTTTATGTTGTATTTATTTTTATAAAACGGTGTGGAGATCATCATCGTTCATTTTTAACACTTATAATGGTCTCAGTAGCCCGGCATGTTCAGCTAAACTGTCACCGATATATTATTATGCTCCATGGGGGTTCGCTTATTTCATAAACACCGACAACTTAATTCATATAATGCATAAATGGTCGTTTCGTCCCCATCTCTATATTATATGGTTTATGACAACTGCAGTAGGTACTCAGAAGTGTATTATATTTATATCATTTTTATTTATACTTCTTCATCATTAATGCTGTGTTGATCTGAATTATAAATACATTACTTAATAACGTATAACTGTTAAAAATTTAAATATTCAATAGGAAGCAATTTATATTTTTAAACCGATATTGAAATAAGAGTTCACGCAGCGGTGAATGTCAATACAATATATACTATAATATAATAAAGTACATAATATTGTTATATCGAACATTAGCTGAGACTGATTAAGACGAAATATTACTTAATGCAAACATTCCCAATTTCTTTACATTGACTAAAAGTTAATTGTTTAATACAAAAATCAAAATGTTCATTGAACACTATAATATGATACTTTTGCCCAATTACTCGGTTAATATCTTAAACGAAATTATTATGTTTAGTAATATAATTATTTTATTATTATTATTATTATTATTATTAATTATAGTATATGCATATTACATTTATAATTATAATATAGGTACTTGGGTAGCCAGATAGGAATTTATAATAAATTGTACCTATATAACCTTTGAGTGATAACAAATTTAATGTGAGCACTTTTCAATTCATAGCATTCTACCCGTGGATCTCATAATAATATTTTTACATTACCTAAATATAATCAGTACAACTATGTAATCCATTTACGCTTGTCCATTACTTTTTTAATTAAAAATATAGAAAACACTTAACACTTCGTCGATATTATACAATTTATTGATACACTGAAAAGTGAAAACTGATTTCTGTGGTAGAAACTAGTAATTGCCATCTTTGATAGCCAATTTATAAAATCCATCGAGACACATTATACAGTATATAATATAATAATAACTCGTTGAATTAGATACTACAATTAATCAAAACCTAACACAGTAATACTGGTAAGTATATAGGTATTATAATACACTATTATATTATTATGACTATATCGTCCTGTAGGTATAATATAATTCCGAGATAACCGCACTACTACCTATATTATATAACATTCACCAATACACCGGTACACCACTCGGTAAATGTCCGATTCACCACAGTATAGGTAACATAACATAAAATATATTATCTTATTATGATGTACCTACAATGAAATCGCGTTTTTTCGTCACGTCGTATATAGAGGACGTATAGGTAGTATGACGAAAAAACAAAATCAATCGTACAAAACCGAAAAAACGAATCCCCAAACACACACGTCGACACAATATTATAATACATGTGTATATATATATGCATGCAGACATACAGCGCGCGCACCGGCGACGGGTAATGAAGGGACAATATTGCGTTGATTTATTGTAAACGCCTCGCGAATCTGGCGCCATAATCCCTGTGTATATATTTGTACGTGGCACGTCTCGTCCCGTCCGTCCATTATTACATCGGTGGGGCGAATTTATATTCTGTTTGCTCAGTTGCCAGGCAAAAGGTCATCCCGGCGGCGGGGGCGAGTGTTGAAAAAATAATAACATTAACATGTGTTAAATAAGTATTTAGCCTTCTGTCGTCGTATCTCGGCAGTGCTTACATGTATACATAATATTGTATATATATGGTCGTATGAATTATTATATGTTTTACACGTCTCCGCAGCTATATAGGCACCGGACATAACAATAAACGTCGTTACGGAGGGTAGTAGTAGGTATAATGCTGATGTGTATATTATTATATTGTTATATAGTTGTAAGTTGTTGATGCAGTCGCAGTCGCAGTATATAATATATTATTATCATACATTCATATAGTATATATACTATTATAATACGAGTCGGCACCGGCTGCTGTTGGTTTGCTTGGCGGACCAGGACGCTTTATATACAATATATAACATAATATATTATGTACCTATATAGAGAGACCTCTCCGATCCGCGCGGGACGGCGATCATGATCCTGCACCTATACATAATAATATATAGCACTATACACCGTGACGTTATTGTCACCGGTTTAATGAACTGTACACAGGAGCGGGGACAGCTATTTAACGTGTTCGTGAGTTGCAGTTATAGTAAAGGGTTCGATTGTGATGTCTATATTGTATTACAATACATATTATAATATATTGTCTCCCTCGTCAGCCTTTGTGCAAAGTTGTCGCAGTGCAGTGTGTAGGCCTCACTATACCTACGACGTTTTTAACAGCCGCTTGTCCGCATCACTAATATAATATACTGTCTTATACATATTATATACACATAATAGCTTGTTACAAGTTACTACCGATGTTTTTGGACTTTTCGTTCTTATAATTTACAAAATCCGCATATAAAAATGTAAAATATACCCGCAGGCCCTTGCGTTCGAAAAAAAATAATAGGAAAATTGTTTTCACCCTAGCGCCTCCCCTAACGATGATCCTATATAAGTAGGTATATACATCATTATACACGAAACATTTTCAATGTGTCCATTTATATTAAATATTGTATATTATATTATATATACGTATATGGTGTTAAATGTAACACTGCATTAGTTAACCGTTGTACACATCATTCGATCGTTGTCGAAGGGCTTCGCCGGGGTGTCGTATTGTCCAGATTTCGTGGACCGTTACTAGTGCATATAGTGGAACAACTATCACAAATTATCGAGATGACTGCAGCAGAGTTTAAAGAGCAGGCCAACAGTTTATACGAGACAATAACAAAAACAAGATGTACATTATATTATAATTATTTATACTCATTAAAATTCTGTCAACAACGATATATGTGATTTATTGGAAAATATAATATATCGTAATGTTCAGGTGCAGATTAAAATATTATGTAAAAACGCAGAAATCGATTGGACGGCATAAATAATTTATAATATATTAAACTGAAGTCTGAATCCCGAACAAGTCTGCATAATAACTACGGCACACTTGTTATTCGATTTAATATCTATAGTACAATATGTCTATAACGATGTAAATATTAAAATACCGTAATTACAGTATACCCATATTGTACGAGTACCTACCCTAAAGTATTCCTACCGAAACTACTCAGCCAACACAGTTTTTAGTGACAATAACGTCGCTGCAGATCATATACCTATACGGATATAAGGCTATATTGCTATACGACTATGGCGGTATCATTATATTATTGACCTGTTATAGCCCAAAGTAGTTTTTTTCAAAACGGACTGAAACGAAATTTTATTTTTGCAATTATAATTTTATAAACACGCTGGTATATATTACAGTGCCCGTACATTAATCACCAACGATAAACGCTTATAAGTATAGGACTCTAGAGTTATAGCACTATAAAACAACTAAATATGCGCTATAATATTATGCGATAAAAACTAAAAAGTTCCAAAATATGTATAAGTATAAGTTGCTATTTCAAGTCATGCGTATACAACATTGATCTTTATCGACTTATCGTGTAAGGCGCTGCATCAGTTTAAGAAGTAATGACACACATTCATCTGTAGATATTTGGAAAAACATCAATATAATTTCATCAGACGGCTGTCGCATAAAAATACATGGAAATAAAATAATTTATTTACATGTTTACAACTGCAAGGCGGGCGCACAAAGGTTCACGACGAAATTTTCCAGGCATGATCATAAAAAAAAACGGCGGCCTGCTGGCATCAATGGCAATTTCCCAATTTAGCAAATACTTCAAAATGATCACAAAAATAGCAAAAACCTTGAAATATTAAAAAAAAAAGCGCTCTTCAAACGTTTATTTCTGAAATGTATTTATCTATATTATGCGATTAATTTGTAAGTTACTGTGCTATAATTTCAAGTTTCAGAAAAAAATACCGTGCAAGTGCCGTTATAAGTCTCGAGCCCTGCAGTTGTGGTAGTTATAATTTATATTATATGATTGTCGTTCGACCAAAAAGCACAAAATAATCGGCGGCCGTCACGTCATATCAGCTAGGGCGGCGAACAAAAACGACGATCATCATGTTCGCTGCACATCATCCCGGCCACTGTATTATATAATATATATACAGTGTAATATACAAATATATAATAATATACATTATGTACGAGTACGACACGCGTATATGTGCTTGTATCGTACATTACATAAATATAAATTATTTACATGCGTGTGGACGTCGCGCCGGAAGAATATAAAACGGGACTTTGCGGGGGTGCGGCTGATTGAAATAAGACGTGTGCTCGTGCTTTTGCAGACAGCGGGGAATACGACATGACGGCACGATAAACACGGAAAAGAACGCGTTGTATGTAATATAATATTAAATTAATAACGGCCCAGCGGACCGGAAGAACCGCCGGTGGTGGTGGTGGTGGTGTCAATTCTCCGGCGTTTCGGCGTCGCCGGAGATTATGTCACAACGTATATTATTATGATATTGTTGCGACTCACGAATAATATACACGCACTGTACCCACCCGGTCCGCCGGTTTCGTGGGCCCTACAAAACGTTTTCGTGCAGGCAAATTGTCCGCGCGTGTCATCGATACAACAATAATAATGTAGACGTGTAATAACACGTATTTTACACCGACGTACTGCATAATATTATTGTCATTGTCTGTATTGGTGCTTTAGGCATAGGTACTCTCGATATTATACTGTCGTACGACTCATCCACCTCCTTCTTCGACCATGCAGTTATTCAAAATTTAATCCTCGCATTTTTTGAACGTACATAATATTATGTTGTCAATGTCTTATGAGTCAAGGTATTCGTACTACTAAGGGCTAGGGAGTGTCCGCTGTTGAAACAAAAATTAGACCCTCCCCAATTCATTATTGCAACGTCTGCGAGACAAAATTCGTTCTCGGCCGTCAATTTTTCCTCTTGTATATCGTACTTCGTACACGATTGCATACTTGTATAGTAATTGACTGGGATTTACAATATATATAGACGTACGTAATGTGATCTAGTAGGTAAATGTGTCTTTAGGTACGACTGATTCATTAAAACTGTAGCCCTATTGTTAATATGTTTTTTATTTTTTCATTATCGTTGCGATTTATAGCAGAGTGCTTTTGGTTGACAATTTTTATACTTTAAACGCATCTGGAGTTCTCGTTTCTTTATGTCTGGACCCCTCGGCATCAATTATACATTTTATGTAGCCGTATGGTTAGGGAGACCTGGGTAAGTTGACGAATCTAAAGTTCAATGTATTATTAAAATATAATACCTTTATTAAAATCTGTAAATTTTACGCACACATAGATAAAGGAACTTTCGAAGACTGTTCTAAAATAAAAGTTAAACTTAATTATTATTTTAAACCAGTTAAAAAAATAATTTAAAAAATAATTTGGAATTATATAGTGGTGGGGTAAGTTGACATTTTTCCGGGTTAAGTTGACGTCAATTTACATTATAATTTACTGAGTAAATTTACTTTTCGTAAAGTTCAGTGCGTTTATTTAAAAATTAAAAAATTCAAATAGTCTTAAAATCTTAAAATAAAATAAACAAATAATTTTTTCAAATGTCGCCTCAGCGTTGGTTCTGGTATACCAAATTTTTTGGCAGATTTGTTACATGAAGGTTTTTCATCTGTGTTTTAGTAATTTATAGCTAATCTAGTTATTATTGCTTTGTCCCACAATGATACAGTTTTTCGTTTTTAATTTCTTGGCATTGTATCTATGACCATAGGCCCAATTTTGGGGGTGCTTCGTCAATTTGACCCGATAGATAATATTTTACTCAAGATAATATTTCTGTCCTTTTAACTTGCGTAGTAGACAAGACATTAAGTATATGTACATGCAAATAAAGCTTACATTATACTTTGTTCATTTTAAATAATATATGATAGATTTCATTTACCTGATTTTGAAAAAAACGTTATTTCAAAATTAAAGAAAATTAAAGTGTGTATAGTGATAACAGAAAATTGTAAATAAAAACACTTGGGCTTTATCAGGATTATTTATTATCAGTAAAATAATTGTTTCTTACACCATTCCTTACATTTCTTGTAAAATATCAGATGTTGATATAATCTACTATCAGTTATTATCAATTCGTCATCTTACCCAGCCCTACGTTAGACGTTTGTAAGACTATACAATGAAAAAACTAATACGATTGGATACGTCCATATTATATAATGTAAACATACATATTATAATTTAAAGGTTTACTTATTTTCAAGTTTGGAAATGTTCAAGCAAACATAAAATAATAGCAACAAGATATTTTGTCAACTACAGTTATTGAAAACTGTATATACTGACTTTAAGCGTATCGCCACTCCATTGTTAGCAGTTTTTAACTATGTCAAAATATATCCGAATTGATTTATTCCCTTTATATAGATATAATATGTAAACCTAACACATATATTGTGTACGTATTACATATATTATTTCACTAGCGTCGATTTTGTTAACAGTTTAACATTGTAGAATTTTGTATCATATACGATTTCTGAAATACGAAAACATAAAACTTTATCGGTTTGCAGAGTTGTGAAGTATAATAATATATACGTTATAGGTATTACGACTTTCTTTATACATATATATATATATAGAAATATCAAACTCTAAAAGTTTCAATGCATTGAATGTCTGCAAAATGTTGAAAATATTATATACAAATAACATAATTTTTGCATTTATTTTTGCAGTATTTAAGCAAAATAAAACCGTAGCTGTGAATATATTTTTATTTAGATGTGCTGTTGATTTATAGTCAGTTTTTCGGTATTCCATAAATGTCTGACTGTTTGAGGAATAATGTTATTACAGATTTCTAAGCATTATGTTAATTTTTTTTTAAAACGTCTTACTGGAGTTTTTAGATCGGGCTCGTTTTATTAATGTTGATTTTTAAAATTAACAATAATATTAAATTATTTAAATAAAGATAATTTTTTTTTCGGTTTCATCGCTATTATACAAACCAAATGAACTATGAATATTATTGTGCGGGAATCGTGTAAAACGTTTAATACGATTTATGCAATATTTACTGCCTATATAAAGTATAAATCGACGAAAAAATCCAACGTATTTATTACTTCTACAGTTCTACACCGTATATATATATATATACAATATTGGTAGTATTATAGAAACGATAGTATGATAACATAAAACCAAATACCATGGCCGGAAAATCGGAAAATTCAGGCGGACATTCGAAATAAAATCAATACAAGTACCTGTATCTAAAATCTCCTCGGGGAAAACTATTAAGAATTAACGAGTTTAAGTATTTAGCGGTTTACGGATAAATTCGAAAGCTTCCATCATGTATACATGTGTCCGGCGTGTTTTTACACACAATATATGTAGCGTGCATTTATATATGTATTATATAAGTATATATACGTCCTACTGCAATATTTAATTTAATTTTGAAAAATTCACGTCAATCATCCGGCTCGCTGGTGTTTATTATCTACCTGGTACCTATACGGGCTTATAATATATAATATTACTTGCGGGTATAGTTACCGTGTATAAATAAAAACTACCGCTTAAAAATGAAATAGTTGCTCGTGTAGGAATGCGGTTATGGTAGACGTGTTCTCGGTGTGAATATTTTAAAATGTATATTGCCCCATGAGTGCACACTGTACACACTGCACATGAGTAATAATACTCATAATCTATACAATTATTATATTATGTATAATATATATTAAATATATTATGATATTATCAAAGGTGGTCATTAACTTGTTAAAAAGTTAAGTTAAAATATTAATTATATTTTTAACTTTTTAACTTAACTAGTTAATTATTTCGTTTTTAACTTATTAACTTTTTCAGTTAAAATGTTTATTATCGTAACTTAACTTTTTATAGTTAATTACCATTGTCGTGCAGTTAAGTTAATTTTCTCTTCGAGTCATGCGTAGGTGATTAACTGGGCAATATAACTGATTCGTCGAATTTCTTACGATTTTGGTAATTTATTTTCGAATTATATAATATTATAATAATCAATTTTTTTACATGGTGTTAAATTTCTTGGTAAAACGTTTGTGTATAACAAAATACTATGGTAGTTTATGACTTAAAAATATTGTACCTTCAAAAAAATTAACTTTTTTTTAACTGAGATAAGTTAATTTTATTTTCACTTTAAACTTATCTGGTTCAATTTTTTTTCTTCGTTAACTTTTAACTTAACTGAAGGCAATTTAATTGAACTAACTTAACTTGCCATGGCCCGGTTAATTATTTTCATTAAATTGCCCACCATTGGATATCATTACCAATATGCACGCATATATACCTATAATATATTGTATACCTACAATAATAGGGTCCATAGTGCAGGTAAAATTCAGACTCGTGATGGTTTCCCGAACACTGACCGCGTCTGTAGATGGTTCCTCCCCTGAGGATTTACGATTTTTGGTAGGACGTGAACAACAAACCGGGTGAGAGAACGAAGGCGACCGATTGGCCGTGTCACGATTACTTTCCGCAGCAGAAAATAATATATATATTTACCGTCGCCCTTCGCCGCGTGCGAGAAAACAACTGTGACCGGACAGAAGATTTGTTTACGCATTTTATTACATCGGGTTTCGTTTGTTTTTGGCAAATTGAAAATACAAAAAACTCGAATCCCTCGAGCTTTGAACAGATGTTGATCCCCATATATTATATATATATACGTCACCGCACGCCGACAATGACCTAATTTAAAGTTCCCGAAAAAGTAATTGAAAACTCGCATAAATATAGTATATTATAGACTATAATATATATCACTATATGTATACTTTCAAATGTCGTGAAAAATTATGCTTAAATGCCTTTAAATAACCTGCACGATCTCTGTCTTAGACACTATATATTTTATTTCAATGCTCAAAATATGTATACCTCTCTTAAACTCCAGGCTTTGTGCCAATTTATAGAGATATAGAAACAAATACATGTGTCACAAATCCTTGGTAAAATTATTCGTTTTCCGAAACTTGTAGTTGCCAAAATCAAAATTGAATTCAGACGTAATGCTCTCTTCGGCCCGGTGCCAATTAAATTTATCCCATAAAGAGTACCTAGTTTTTTATAACGGAAAAATGTCTAGGTATACATATACTCTATAAACACTATAGTTTTAAAAACATATTAATTTAGTGTAATTACACGTCTAGTAAACGTTATTAATCGATTAAATTAAAATATTAGGTATACTATAATAATATTATGTATACTATAATATGTTTATTGTATAGGCAAATAATATTCAGTACTGCAGGATTAACTATTAAGTCCTATAATACAGGTGACACTTGGGGGATGTTGAATAAAGGTAAGCATTTTTGACATCCAGATTTCCTACTTTTCCGATGAATTTTTCTAAAATGTCCTCACAATTACGAACACAACAGAAAAAAAATCAACCAAATCGGTATATAAATGCGTTCTCAAGAAATACCATGCGACAAAGGATTAGGGTACATTTTTATACATAAAGATAGATATAACGTAAAATATTTATTGAAGTATAAGATGCATATAATTAATAACTAAATACCATAATAAAATTATTAAAATAATTAGAATAAAATTGTATAGTATATAGGTATAGGATAGGGGGTAGGATGTAGAATTTACAAACATCCCAAAAAGATATTTTTGGTGGTACAAATATATTATATTTTAAACTATATTGTCGTAACTAGTATCATTAAACTTCTGCACCACTTTTAGGATTTTATTAGCATATTATAATACATAATTTATTGACAACTTTCATATACCTTATAGAGTTTATTATGTAACTATATCATTTTAATATTAAATGTACAGACCCGTCTAGAAATGTTTAATACACGGTATAACGATTCCCCACCCCTGATCTCGAGAGATGTCATTATTATATAGGTTCCTTCCCGTTTTATATATAGGATATACACTATTATATATTTAATAATTCGTAAACACTTGCTACTGTAATATGTTTTGTTCGGGCGCTATTGACAATGCGAAATCGGATGATTTAGCAGGTTTACATCAGGGTTGGATGAGTTTTGAAATAGTAAAAAACACACCCGTCGCATATACTTTGATAATATACAGCGACAATAGTGTGACGACCGCGGGGGACCGGCTTGTTTTATTATTATAAATCTATTGACGCTCGTCTGAACACAATGGAAAAACACCGTGTTAAACACTGTCGGACGATACGTTCGGTGACGATGACACACCAAAAAGAGACACTGTGCATCAGTGCATCGCACAAAATATATTTTAAACATATTAAACACACTACACTGCAGTATTACACACGCAATCGCGATGTTATTTTTATTTATATTCAATTAACTTCAGACGGGATTTCGAGCGCGGGTAACCCCCTCGTGAACACGCCTCGGACGCATTCATAGAAACAGTGATATTATAACGAGAGAGAGAGAGAGAGAGCGAAAGAGAGGGACAGAGAGACACGGTCAATTAATCTCGCCGAAAAACCCTGCAAAGGTCTACACGGTACATTGGCCACCGGACGTAAAGTTGCAGGCGAAACACATCTGTTGAGTTATACGCCACCACCGCGTCGGAGGAAATAATAACAAATACGATGCGTCCGTTTCGAATACAGCTCTTCACATAGCGTATTTTGCTGAAGTCGTCATTACTCATTTCTCGCCATACTTTGAATATGGTCTGTTCTCGTTTGGACGTATCGAAATGGATCATTCACTAAAACAGCAACACATAGCTGGTAGGTACCACGATATATATTTTGTGAACCTCGCAGTACCTACACTCGTGCCTTATCATATAGTTATTACTTATTAGGTACCCTAGAAAAAGAGAAATTTTTTTTAAATTTAAAGATAATAGTGGTATTCAAAGTTTTGTATACTTGAGGACAATTATACATAAATTATATAAAACGAGGCGATATATTTTCCCATGTAAAATGATTACAAAATCTAAATACCTAAGTGTTAACTGCATTACACAAATTATTATCCTATATGTATACCAACAGCAGTAGTGCTCAAAGTGGTTTGGGGGGGGGGATACGGAGGGATGGCATCCCTCTACTGGCTCTACTTTTTTGTTAGATCAAGAATAAAAGAATTTTATGATGATATCAGGAAATCTGATTTGTAAGGCATCATCTTATCTTGAGCTATTTCGACCACTGAGTAGCAATAAGCTAAAAATTAAATGTGCATGGGTTTTTACAACATAGTTTTCATATTTGATGTACCTATATGCAAGATTAATATTATTATAGTAATCTTATAATTGAACCTTTTGTCTAAAAAAACAGCCTTTTCACTTTCGGTCAATGTACATTTTTTGTTAAATTTTCATTGAATTACTTCAATACGTACCTAAACTCTAAAAGAATTTATTAAACTGTATTCAAATCACTGTATAATATAATCTTTGAAAAAAAAATTTAATAGTTTAATTTGAAACTTTTCTATGAAAACAAAAAAATTATAAATTATAGTATATTGTGATTTAAATTACAAATTGCTATTTACTTTTGAATTTTAGCATATTTATTCTGAAGCGTTTAAAAGAGACAATAATTTCACATTTAAACGTTATTTATAAATTCATAGAAAAAAAAAATTTTAAAATAACAAACCACAACAAATATTAAAAAAATAAATAAACAACGCTGCACAAATGTAAAATACAATTTTTAATTTTAAACGATATGCCAATATAATATATTATACTATTTAAGAATTATAAATTATAAATAGCGTATATTAATTTAGTTTCACTCATATAGGGTCTTTTACTCTTTTATACATATAACAAAATGGTTTAAAATACTATAGGTTTAAATAAAATATGTAAGAGTTTTTACTTTTAGCAATTCAAATAAAATAATCATGAATATTTGAGCTCGTGAAGTCTTGTTATGGCAACTTAATTGTAATACATTATATAATTAAAAATATTAAACTCTGATATAAAAAGGAAATCGAATGAAAAAATTATTTAAATATTTCGACTTTACGGTTAATAAACGCTGTAGGTATAATATATACACCTAAATACCGTCATAATTATTAAACAAATTTTTACATACAGAACGAATGATAATAATCATGTGAGAAGGGTGCAGGTTAAGAGGGGTAGAAATTTAAAAAAAAAAAAAAGTAAAAAGAGAAGTAAATAGACGCGTCGCTGTCGGCCTTTTGCACGTGCCTTTTAAATAAAAGGCCGATGCCGCCTCCATCAACGAATCAAAGGTCCTGCATGCGCGAGTGTTTAAACGGAACCGAACTTTATTGGATTTAAGAGGTGGAAAGTAAACATCACGTTTACATTTATACACACACACACACACACACACACAAATATATATATATATATGTAGTACAAGCAGCGTAGGTTTTTGTGATGCAAGGCCGAACAACACTAAGAGTATATAGAGTATAGTGTGGTGGTGTATACACAAGGTTCAGAGGGGGGCGATGGAAAAACAAAAAAAAAAAGGGGAAAACGAGAGAAAAACAATATATACCCGCACATCTCTAGTAGTAGGACGTACACTCTCTTTGCACAACAGTAGCAGCAACAGCAGTCATAAGTATACACAAGACCCACGGACTTTTGCGCGAAGTTTATCCGCCAAGGGGTTTTGCGCTGTTTGTTTAGGACAAAAAAGATAACCTTTTAAAAACGGACCGAATACTAGAGGCAGCGCTCCCGTTGATTAACAGTGGGTGAAGAGTGGTGCGGTTGTTGGTAACGGGTGGTCGTGGTACATATAGATATGGACTTTTACTGACGCTGTTCTGCAATAATATGCAATATATTGTACATACATAATACATGTGAATACATGTGAATACATGTGAGTATATGTGTATGCATAATGTTTATGCGTATAGGTACTATGGGTAGGTACTATACGACTGTTTTGAAACCACTCGACTTTATAATAAGTATTGTGCAGTTCGTATAAATACTTCAAATAAGCCTCAAGGGTCACAAACGGAGACGAGTATAATGATACGCACAACAATAACCTATACGGCTATACATAATATTAATATAAGTAAACGGATTTCGGTTTAAAACCATGAAATATATTCTCCATGATCGGAATGCGCTAATCTGAGATACGGCTGTCATCACATAGTATGATAGAAAGCAATTTATATATTTGTGAGTAATATTATTTGTAATAGGGTTTAGTTGACAATAAAACTTGATAATAACTGAAATGGAATCATATAGTCTAAGTATATTTAAGATTCTGATATCCACATAATATCTGCCCTTGTCTACAGCAATTAAATCTGTATAGAGGGTCCCTCGACCACGTTATACACTACCATGTTGCCAAACCGCTTTGGAATATATACATGTATATATCATAGACTTACAGCTGGACAGTTGGCTATTGCAGTGAAACTAAACGAAGTTATTCTTACAGGTGTGGTTTCAAAACCGCCGGGCGAAATTCCGAAAACAGGAAAGGCTGGCCCAGCAAAAATCGTCACAATCCAGCAGCAGTAGCACAGTGGACGCGACCAGCATAAAAACCGAGCCGAAACAATGCGGTCAATCGAAAGACGGCAAGCCTGGCACACCGTCCACGCCGGGCAGCATATCTTCGAACAACGGTTCGACCGACATGAAATCGGTCAATGGATCAGGTAAAATTTTAAAAACAGATAATACTTTTACCGTAAACCACGGACTGAGATATGATATTATATCTTAGTCCTTGGCCTAAATATATATATATAACTCGAATTTCACCGATAAACTATAGGTATAGGTAGGTATATACTGAAAAAAAAACTTCAAATACGTATTTATGGTAAAAACGTGCACGATAATTTATAGGTACATAATATATTGATTATTGATGTTTGAAAACACAAACAAAATATGTGGTATATTTTTTAGTGATTACGGGAATACGAAAGTACAAGGAAATGATAATATTTTGCTATTGTTTTAAGGCAAATGTCTGTTAGTAGTTAGTACATACTAACCACCCACAAACTTTTTTCCTTTTTAACATTTTATGAAATAACGGGAGACGCCACATGATTGTTTTCTTTACGAATATAGCGTTCAATACTTCGATGGTCCACCAGACTTTTTGGTTCAATAGTATTCAACCATGAACCGAGCTTGTAGGGCTCATAGACCCGGAGCGTTGTGGATTTTTTTCTTGTGACTTGTATGTGACTGGATGGAGAGAGTCTGGAGACTAGGTGAGAGATGGGAAAAAGAGAAAATAATTATTTACGTGTAGACATTGGTTTATTTAAATATATGGGAGAATTGCATTTGAATTAAATGTTATGCCAATAGGAAGCCGAAGAGCATAAAACTCTGAATAAGAGGAACAAAATAAATTCAAAGTAAAATTCATTTAATGACGATGATAATAACCATAATATGTTGTATGCAATATACATTTGTGCCATATAATATTATATCTAAGTACTTACAGTAAAATCTCCTTAAAACGGAATCGCCAGGTACCAACTGACTTTTCCGTTATAAAGAAGTTATAGGGAGACTAAAATATACGGAATACGTTAACCTAGCTGTTATACGTGACTGTTGTTATTTTCTGTTGTTCGGAGATCGTCGTCTCATAGCGGGCCCATTATAAGGAGGTTTTACTGTCTACATAATAATATGGTTTCGGGATTTCGGTAAGACGCTTCTCAGGGCGGCGACCAAATTGAACTACCTACCTAAATAATATATTATAATGCGAGCCGTTTTTATATCTATTTAGGACCGAAAGCGTGTGCAGTCAGGTGGCAAATATACTGCATTTTTCAATCGGCTACTGGTTGCGCGTGGACGGAACTTCAGCTGCGATGTATATTATATATAAATATACACTTCAGAATAACGCGATATCGGGGGTAACGGACGGGAAGCAGCAACAGGGTTATGACAAATGGACACGACCGTGGTAGGAGATCGAAAACGTACAAAATGATGTTTATAATATATCATTATTCTACGATATTTTCGTGGTATCGCCGTAGCAGTAGTCAGACGGGGCGGGGGAACGCGAATAGAGTGGAAAAAAATCGTTTCTCGAGGGTTCGGGTCTGACTACTCCGGCGCAGATGACTGATTATTTTCGTGGGACCGACGGGATAAATCTGAAAAGTAGTATATAAAGACGTCGGGAGCGCGAGAAGCGAGCGCGTCGGCGGGG
>WHPZ01579720.1:25378-71902 GCA_016617965.1 Macrosiphum rosae | reverse complement strand
GGGCGGTGGGCAATAGCGGCAGGAGAGACGGCGTGGTGTATAAATCCAAAAAAGAAAGGCGAGCCGATCACATACATACATATATATATATACGAATAAAGTCTGTGCCGACCGACCTCGCCGGGGCCTCCACCCCCGTCCAGACATCTCCTCTCGCGAACCCCCCCGAGGCCACACCCACACGCGAATCTTACACACACACACACACACCCACACGTTCATATACATTACACGGTATGGCTGCTGCGGCAAAATTCGCCCTCTGCCGCCTTTGCCCACCCGGCCAGCGCGTCGCATTCGCATTAAAACGAACGATCGGCCGTGGCGCGCGTGCAGTGTCGGAGAGACGCGTACTACAGCGCCGTGACGTTTAATCTAGAAAATTGCTGTTGGTTACGTCGTTCGTTTCCATTAGTGTCAGACGACCCGTAGGACACATATGTACTATACACACACACACACACACACATATATATATATACGCGGGTGGTACGCTCGAGACAGCGAGTGAGAGAGATGATGCTGCAGATCGTTCGGTGAAGAGGAGTGCAGACGATAATTTGTTCTGGTCGGCGGGCGGGTGGGCTGCAGGTCGGCGGCGGGGGGTGAAAGAAAGAAAAATTGTTACGAATACGGACCGAAGGGGGTTGGGGAGCAAAAACTGCGTATATATGTGTGTGCGCGTTTGGCCGGTGCCGCGGCGGCGGTCGTCGATGATCCACTTTGACAGCGAACAACAATCCGGCGGCGGCGGCGGGGTAACGGGCGGCGATTAAAAGTTAACTAAGATAATAGATATTTCTCCCGGAACATCACGGACGGGCGCGATTAATCCTGTACACCGCCCCTCACAAGCCGAACGTTTTAAATCACGCGAGCGCCCCGTAGAATGGTTCCATATATTTTATTGTCGCCGGCCAAATGAGGCGAACTTTGCGTGGGTGAGGTGCACTGGAACTGTAGCCGTGCCTATAAGTGAGCGTTGATAAATCACTGCACAGCGTTCCGCCGTTGCATTATAGCTACAATGTTGACCGGCGAACGGGTTTGCAAAAGTTTTCGTCCGACAGACGAAATGCGAGACAAGTAAATGCCATTGCAGTGTGTAATATAATATTATATCTGCAGTGACGGACAGTGACGGTCTGGCTCATCTTTGAGCCCCTGGCCCAGTAATTTTCAATGGGCCCCGTAAAAACTTTAAAAAAAATTTCATTAAAAATAATGTGCTGTTTTAAAATGATTTGTTAATATAACAAATTGTGAAAAAAAAAATCCACAACGTTTTACATATTTTTTAACAATTTCATACAAAAAAAAAGAAAAATGATACTTCTTAAAATTGTAAAAAAAATTAAAAAATAACAATAATTAAATAAATAAGGTATAAATTATTATTAAAGTAGGAGTTTTTTAATTAATTTCTGGAAGATCCTAAAATATCTATTGTTTCATCTAAGTTTGAAAATTGAATGATTATGTCTTATTCAACAAACAGACACAAGTTAGAATCCAGCCATATTGTTGACTCATCAAAGACCTAAGTTTCGTTTTCAAGTATTAGTTTTTAAATGTTCGTTCACACTTAACTTGTGTATGGAAGTATACAAATTAAGAATATTCTTACATATATTTTAATGCTATGTATGATGTAATGAATAAACCTGCAAACATAAATTATTACAATGTAATTAGATTAGAACCCGAGTCACGACTCAAAAGTGATTTAAATATACATTTTCCCATTTGGCTATGACCCCCCCCCCCACCAATACTTGTGTGCCAGACCGTCATATAGGTGATGAATATACGAGACCATCCTCAGGCCTATTTGTTTTACGTAATTCTAATATTCTATAATTATTTATATATTATATGGTTCCAATATTATTATTAACTAGGCATGATGCTTGCCGTCAAAAGTATTTCACATAGTACAAAGCCCTCATATATATAATATAATATTAGGTACTAAATAGGTATATTTATTACTATAATTTATAATGTTATACAGTGTTTCCGAAGGACTAGGACAATATAATGTTTAAAGAGGAATCCTCCAGACACTAAGGTAATAATATGTTTTTACTTGATACATAATGCACGCCAACAAATGCAGGCGTCCTGAAACGATGTACTTTGAGCTTGTTCAATTTCCATTAAGTGTTATGAAATGTTATGAAACGTTATGAAATAAAATATTGTATCATTACCTATTTTAAAATAATGATTGGTAGAACATAAAAAATATATTGAATAGCATTTCGCTTAAATATTGGCATAGGTGTGGTAGAGTGTAGACTTTAGGGTAAAGACGTAAAGTTATGTTAATAGCTTACGTTTTTGTGGCTATTAACGGGTCGATCTGAAACGCCTATCATGTTTTAAAATTAGCCGAAAAATGTTTACAGGAATGTATGTTTTGTATTTTGTCATAGAATACTAAAATATGCTAAAATGCCTCTAAAACTAAAATAGTAGAAAATAAAAATAAAACTGAAAAATATAAAAGGTACATAAATACGGTACTAGATTTATCAATATTTTATGCTGATATTGCCATGTTGGTAACCACAGCAACGAATTTAAAGGATACTGTATTCCTATACTAATATTGCTTTTTGTGGACGAAAGACTTAATTATTTTTAGATCAACCATTTCTCATGATGGCCCAATTATCAATTGTTCACATTACATTGAAAATAACCATTTATCTGTGTCGTGACGTTGTTATAATTTTTTTTTATCAATATTCAATACTCAATAATTTGTAGTCAACCAATGAAAAAACCACAAAAATAAAAATTAATTTGTAAAAACCAACGATTTGGTTTGACTTTAGTTCGATTTTTCAAACCATTTTTATGGATAAATTGCGGATGGTTTGTCGTCATCTTATTAGTTATACGCACTCTTGAACGAAACATTTTTGAATCGGGTGGACGACAGCAACGACTATTTTGCTTAAGACTGACTGACGGAAAATTATTATTTATTACAATAGGGGTGGTAGCGATTTTAACGACCAACTGCAGAGTTTATACATATACCGTGGTCGGTCAGTTGCGTTCAGTGTGGTTCAGAACAGGCAGACCACCGCAGCCATGTAGATTTGTAACCTTACTGGATAATCTCTCTGAATAATATAACAGGACCGTGGTCAGAGACCACTTTCGTATAACCGTAGTGACCACAAATGTGTGGGTTTATTATAATATTACGTAATCAAATAAATATTTGTGAATAATATACAAAACATAAGACTATAATCTATAATATAAAAATGAATCGCTGAATGAGTTGCTAATCGCAAATCTCGAGAGCAGCAGAACCGATTTGGCTCAAATTTTTTTTAAGTACGTAACTTATACGTGAGTATAATACTCTCACTATTTACTTAATTGCGATACATATAATATCAAAACACAGAGTACGAAAAAAATTAAATGCATTGAACGAATACACTGATTCACGGCAACCAATTATTATTATTATAATAGCCTTAAAACCGATGGCGACCATTTATAAACAAAAATTTCCACCGTAAATCTTTAAATCCCCGTTTGAGCACATCCCCTGATTGGACCTAGGGGGATGATTTGTGAATCTAAATTATCCGGACGGCGTCACCCATAAACGCATACAAAAAAATTCATTCAAATCGGTCCGATTAGGAGGAGTTTAGGAGGAGTTCAGTCACAACACACGTACAGTAGAATTATATATATAAAGATATATTGACAAAAAAAAATAATACAAATCAACAAACATGCCCGTAACCAATAGTAAGCAATATACAATACACTATTATTGTTTTAATCTGCAACTAAATTTTTTATTATTTAGTTTATTTTTTCTAGACAGATGGTACAGAATTTTGAGCCTGCGGTGCAGTATGTACCATGACAAATAGATAGGTATCATCACAGTTGTACTAGTTTTGCGCAGCATCTCCTTCACCTCCGGCCTATATCGTAGTGCTCCACTTCTCATTGGTTGAGTTTGTACTATGTTACATATTATGTACGTAAACGATTGACAGCCAATAAGAAGTGGACGACTACGATATGGGCGAAGTAAAGAGCGGAGGATGCGTATCAAAATACTGTGATGATACCTACCTATCTAAGTTGTCATGGTATGTACACATTTTTAACCGGCCAGAAAAGAAAAAATACACTTCCCGATTATTTCCCTAGTTACTTGTGGCATAAGTAATAAATTTGTAAGAATTAAAAAAAAGTTATGTAGGTAATAGGTATAATAAGACGTGTATAACACGTCCAATAATAAATCTTGGCAAGGCCGTAACTGGTGGTTGATGGGTACAGGGGTCATGACACCACGACACATTTAAATGTAGAACAAGTTTTTATATTTTAAAAATTATAAGTGTCCAGGATACATAATATTGAAAAAAATGTTAGACCACCCCGAAATTGTTTTTCAGTTACGACCTTGCATCTTGGCAGTCGGCAACCGTTCAGATTTTTAAAAAAAAACTGTGGTCCAAAAACTATATTGTATTATGCTATATAAAATATCATAATCCAACGGAGGAAAAGACAATGAAACTGTTTAAGATGTACTTTATGAAATCATTAGCAAAATGTTATAAATTTACAAACCTAACTATGATTTTTATGTTCACATGCGGTTTGACCATTCGACGGAGTATTATTGTAATAGCTAGTTTATTATATTATTCTTATTCTTACCTACCTACATCAATCATTCGTCTTATTGCATTAATTTGCTAGTGTTTTTTTTCTCTGTAATTTAACGCACTGTTGAAGAGTGAATCTATAATTGTATTATTTAATGCTACATAATAATAGCAATAAAAGTAATAACAATATATTATTCGTTGTGTTTTATACAAACTATGAAATATTATATTTTACACATTACGTATAGGTACACGTCCAAAAAAAAATCGTCGTATAATGTTTTAATCAGTATAAAAAGTCAGTGCATAATATACGTATAGAGTATATTTTTTTTTTTACGAACGCGTAATATTAAAAATTCAAAAGTTTTATTGGCTTGTTATATAACGTGAAACATTGTAATTTTATGTTGTATAAATTGTGCACTTGCACGATTTTAATCAGTGGCTATAGCTTGTAGCTACGTATGCATATTGTACATACAACATGAGCAAGCCAACATTTTTGCGAAGCTAACATTTTTTTTCAATACATAATATACACATTATTATAATATAATTATTATCTATACTATTATATATGTATATTGTAAATACATCTATAATAGTATATATGTATATTGTTTATAGGTAGGTACATCTATAATAGACCAATGGCGTAGCCTGCAGTCCCCCTCAAAATGTAAAGAAAATTAAAAAAATTTTTTATGGTCTATGATAGTCGCTCAAAAAGTTCGATAAAAGTTGATCCCCCCCCCCCCCGAAAAAAAATTCTGGCTACGCCACTGGAATAGACAATAGTGTGTATTGTATATACGTTATTATCATCATTATATATTATAAAGTTATATATTACACCTAAATTACAGTATATTCGTTTTATGTATGATCTAAAGTTTTTTTTTGTATATTTTAATAACTCATTTTATGTGAATGCGTATACGTAAACATGACACGGGATAAAGTTTAAGCATTTTATAATAACCTTGTAAAAAAAAAAAAAACTAGTTTTATGAATAAAAAATGTTTTCGAAAATTCATTGTTAAAAAGCTGTAATGTATATTAAACATTAAATATTGATAATTTTATTTTTAACAAAGAATGCATTTCATTCATTTATTTCACTATATTCATATTTTAGTGGTAGCCTACATTTAGGAAAAATAGTTAGGTACCTACTCCACACGCAACCAAAACCATTAAACTATTATAATTTATAATAATGATAATATACACTGAACAAAACAATTTAAAAGTAATTTGTAGCATGACATTTTGATTTCCGTATAATTAAGTTGAACGATGCGTAAAATTACTGTGTACCTATTATGTATATATCATAAATAATACAGCTAGTGTCCAAAATATTTTATTACTTAATTTTACTAAAGTATTTTACTAAAGTATTTTACCTAAACAGATGTATCGCCAAAGGACACTATTTAAGTATGGTAAAAAAATCTTAAGAATTCAAAAATATGGTCCTTATTAGTACTGTGTTTACAAACTTCAAAATTCAAAAATTAAATAAATTCACACTGTATATTATAAGTACTGTTCCAAGTCTTCCAGTAAGATTTAAATACTATACAATTTAATTTTTAATTATTATTATTATTATGTAAAAGAAACGAAGGTCTTAACTCGTTAACTTAACTAATCAGTTAATTTACTATTATGAATTAACCTAATAGTATCATTACCTATAGTTGAAGAATCAATTATATAACGACTAAGCTTTTTTCAATTAATTATATTTATTAATAATAATAATGTATATTTTTTTTGTTTTAAAAGCTTAGGTTATAATATAGTATTAATAAATGCCAACATTGCACAGAACATCATACGCAAACATTTAATTCTTAGCCCTCTTAGGGTAATTTTGATAGTTCATTGTTTGTTAAAAACGTAGGCAATCGTGTACCCAAAAAATTATAACGTAGGTACTTTACGCAATCGGACTTCACCGGTAATCAAGTACCTACGATATAGAGTACTAACCAAGGTTACCAACCATAATTTTAATAATAATAGGTGTTGATATTTAATATTTTAATAAATATTCGTAATTTGTATTAGATTCTGAGCAAAATAATTTTTTTTAAATAAATTTGTGTTTTTTAGTGAAACATCAATATATTATGATAAAATATAACGATGTTGTTTTTTTTTTGTAAAAATGTATTCGTAGGACATAAAAAACTGTATTTTGGCCTTTGGATAGGTAGATCCTTTATTTAAAAAATAGGCAACACACAGTAGGTACTTATATACCCCCATATACCTCCTGCTGCTATATTATCTTATGCCATATTTACATAACGGTAATAGGGCGCGAATTTGAAGGATTTTTGCACTTTGCAGTATATACTTAGCTTATTATTATATTTAGTTATTAAAATTATTAAGTAAGCATTCGCGTTTCTATAGTGTTTTTTTTGTTCGTTTTGCAGCGATAAAAATGTCTGAGCAGTCGGAAGGGGTGAACAACAACAAATGGCTGTTGGGCCAGGGCCAGAACTACACGCAGCTCCACCACCAGCTTCAGCAACAGTGCGGTGGTGGCAGTGGCGGCGGCGGCGGCGGTGGCGGCGGTGGAGGAAACGGATCTCCGGGAAACAATTCTCCGGCTCACAAGATGAACGGCGGCGGTGGCGGTACACACAATCACAATCACCACCATCACCACCACTCGCCGACGTCGCATCACCAACAGTTCGCTCACCACCCGTTCAGTCTGTTGGGCGCCGCCGGACCGGCCGGCTACCTGCTCGGTTCCGACTCGCTCAAGGTCACCGGTGGCGGTGCGGGCGGCGGACCGGCCGGGTCCAACCACGTCTTGTTCTGAACTATGCCGCATTGAACCGCGGGCAAACTTGGTTACTATACAGTAATAATATTAGGTATAATATTATTTAATCATAAAGGCGGGTTTCCACTATACACGTTTGCCGTGTACACGAAAAATGTTCAGCTATGTCCAACAACACGGTATCATGATTAACCGCGTGGTAACTGATCGTAAACAACCAATCACAGCAAATGATTTGTATGCACGTACTCGCATCCGTGTATAGTGGAAACCCGCCTTAACAGTAAAAAAATACTCACAACAATAGTAGGGTACCTATACTGGAACTTCGAAGAGTTGTTCTGCGTTACCTACATACACTTCATGCTGCATTAACAATCGCATTTCATCATTTTGTACATAATATTAATATTATTATAAATAATAATATAATATTTTCAAAAATCATTTATATTATATTGTATACAGTGTTGTTAATAGATAATATAAGCAAAGATTGTCTTACGCGTTGTGAGAATAAACCATAAAGTTTATATTGTATACTTTACTTTTATTTTGATCTTTTAATTTATATTTTGTTTTCTTCTCGTGGAATATAATAATGTTTCAAGTAGGTATTAATGGTATAATATGAGATTCGGTAGGTGTAGGTATATACCTACATAATAATAATAATAATAATAATATAATATCACGAAATTGTATGATATCGAAGAGTGCGTCATAAGTCGTGCGGTGTTATACAGTTATAACTTAAAAGTTTATAATTATATATTATCGTATCATTCGTATCCGTTGCCCTGGGGGATGGCTGTGTTGTCCGGGAGTGGTTCTATGAGGGAGTGTCTTGTAGCCCCCACACATTTCAGCTTTCTAGATCCACGCCAGGTGTTGCCGTGGGGGATGACTGTGTTGTCCGGAAGTGGATCTATGAGGGAGTGTCTTGTAGCCCCCACACATTTCAGCTTTCTAGATCCACGCCCGATGTACCGAAGAGAGGTGATCGTCGGTTTTGTCCGAAATCGCGAACACAATGATATCGAAAAATAATAACACCGTCGATAATATTATATTCCTATTATATAGAATATTTTGCGACCGCGTATTTTCACCACGTGTTTATATTTATTTATAATTTATTTGTAGCCCGCGACTGTTTTCGGTCGGTATTGTGCGCGACAACTATTTATACTATGTACCTGTCTATATATTATATTATAGATATAAAGTATAATGTATATAATATATTATATAGACACGCGGGGCGGGTACGTTGAGGCCAACCCCAAAAAGTATATAATATAAACACGCCCCTCGAATTTCCCCATTCTATATAAGTATAGGAGAAAACGACGAACATCAGAGTGCACTTTGATGGTCGATAATGCGCCGCCCGAGTATAGTGTATCGTTTTGTGGGGTTAATCGTTCGAGTGTATAAACAATAAACATATTATGTAACCGATTCGGTAACCGCTCGGCCGTCCTCTGTAGTGTCGTGTTAAGCGAAGGAGAAAAGGTCAAGGAAAAGGGCAGTTGCCCGCGAGTACCAAATTTTTTGGAGACACCGACATATTTAATGTGTGTGTCTGTCTGTGTGTGGGTGTGTGTATGTGTGTATGTGTTCGAGTGCATTTTTTAGCAATACTTCCTTCAACAATAATTATAAGAAAATCGGATTCCAAAAAAAAAAAATTTTTCAAGTGTTTACTTGATTCGTTTGGTAAGTGAGTATGAGTAGACGAATGATAAGGAATGGCGACCACCATCAAATTTCCACGCGGATGTCAAATTAGTTATAAGTGTTAATTTAGAAATCACCCGTTTGAGGACGCCCAAGGCCCTGCAATAATAAAATATTTTATGGTGAGATAGAATTTTTAGTTGTTTTAACTAATACCGTATGGGTTTTAGTCCAGCCGGCGAAAGACAATCGATAAAAATCCATAATTTTCGAATCAAATTCTTAGAAAAAGCTCCGGTCCACTGCTTATATTATACACCTAGAAAGCGTTGGGTTCTCTTGCCCGATCGAGCAATGTACCTAAAGTAACTGTTAGGCTTACATAGTTTTTTTTTTATTGATCTTTAGAAAACAAATGTTGTTAATTTTAAAAACTTTACAATAACAGTAAAAGCCTTAAAATGTTTTTAAATGGTTATATAATTATTATTATTAAATTATTTTTTTACTTTGTTAAATTGTATTATATAAGTCGGTGTCTCTTTAGAAGTTGGTCATGACATTGCTGGTGTTGTCTGTGTTTGGACCTAATGTTGCGTTTGTGTTGGGAGGCGTCTTGTGTTTTCTGAGGTCGATGATATTATAATATTATATATTGGTGGCATTCTGTTGATATATTATGTTAACTGTTAGGTTAACACTATGGTACCTCCTTGGCCATTGGGAACTTGTGTGTTGTATACTTGTACGACCCATCCGGACATACACACCTACCACCTACGGTTTTAATGTTTTCTGTTTGAACTGTCACATGCATACAGGGGAGATTAATATCATTCAAGATCGAAGAAAAAACGTGATCGCGCACGTAAAACCATCTTAAATCACCGCTGATGCGTTTAACCACAGTAGTAGTAGTATTATAGTAGTAGTAGCGTTTGCCAAGACGAGATTGCATGTAGGTAATGATCGTTGGATATTTTTGGAATTCTTCTTTTTCTTATTTTTTACTCATCTTTTTATTAATACCCAATATCATGCGGGTACGACGAACCGTGTCGTCATATTATTTTTATTATTATTTTTACGATGCGATAGGATTAGGAAACGTCTAAAAATACGTACAAAACAGCCGCGGTATATACTACGCGATAAAGGTGTCCGCACAAATCTTTTTTCACGATATAGCCGCTGCAGTCGTGGGCGACTAACTTTCATATTATAATCATCAACGAAAGTGTTGACTGTTGATAGGCTTTTTCAGACCTAGATCATTTTTTTTGCGGTACAGCTGCTGCGGTGATGTCAGACGTTATATGTACTATGCTTTTTCCAGGCCCGAGTTAAGGCATAAGCAGTATGATATTATTATAGGCTACAGCGTATGGATAGCGATTGATAGCGGATTTCCCACAAAATGCAAACTGTAAAAAAAAAGTGATTACAAAATTGTATGATACTATTGTAGGTTATAGTTAGATTGTAAATATCTGAGATCGTGAATAGTCGTCGTACTGCAGTCGTTTAATTTAAATTGCTTATATATCAGTCGGATCGTCTGGCCATACAGTGCGGGACGCGGTTTTTACATAATTACACACGTAGGTAAATTATTAAAATAAATCCCATGTAATTTTATTTTATTATTGTCTTAATAAATATGTCCACATAATGTGGGCTCAATAGAAATGTACATATAGTTAAAAATATTATTTTAACAAGTTGAAGAATAACTATGGGTTTATGTTTATGTATATTAATTTAAAAATGTAAAATTCTTGAACAAAAAAATGTAAGAATACAATTAATGAAATGTTAAAAAAATATTTTTACAGAGTTCTACAATAAAATATCGGAACATCAAATTGTTCACATCCACCGTAGGTCTTTCCGGGCCTGAGCTCTTCGTATTATATAATGGACCATATTCGTATATATTATTTCGACCATATTATATCGTATTAAATAGCGTCACATTACCGCAGTCCGCAGACATAGACTTATTATATTATTATATATTACACATACTACAATACTAGGTAGTTGGATAGGTAACTGTTCAGAGGGGCAAATTCGGAGTGGACCATATACAATCGACTGGAAAACGAAAATAGTTAGGAAAATATTACATCGTAGGCATTTATTATTACATAATATAATATTACACGTTTATAACCTCCGCCCATAATATTCTGAAAAGTAAAATACCGATCCAAAAATATTATTTCATACAATATTATTGGAATATACGAGACAGTTTACTGATTATTAGTAATTACTCAAAGCACATAGATACAAAATGTCTAACCAATTTGGTCGTATCCCCCTCGTCAATACAACCGACCATCATAATATTATAACATTTTTAATAATTTTTTGTGTTTTTTTTTTTGGTTTATGGTTTTTTTTCTTTTTCATTGTTTTTCGTAGGTAAAATTATTAATAATATAACGATATTTATTATATCGAACGTATAGTACATATAATATATTACTATTATTATTATTATGATTATTATTAGGTATTATTATTATTATTATTATTATAAATTATTATTATTGTAATTTCTATTCGTCCGAAAAATAGAAAATAGTTTTAAGGAATAAATGTATTATAATATATAAATATGTTTAATATGTGTACGAGTATATAGATAATAATATTATAAAGTATATTATTATGTTAATTACATTTTTTATGTTGTGTTTACTTTTGCAGTATTATTGTAAATATACTAAATATAAATAAAAGATAATATTATGTAATATGTATTGATGATAAATTTGTGAACCGAATAACGTACAATAAAAAAAAAGTAATTATTGAAAGTTGTTGTGGTTTTTATATTTTAATATAATTTTATATAATTTTATATTTTTTCAATTTTTTTTATACGCACCGTTTACACGTGAACACGTTTTCTATGTGTTTGTATACATTTTTTTAAAATTTAATTAACTGTTGTTTTTACAAGAGAACACCACGACAACACGTCGCAATGATTTATAGTTTTTCTTTTCCCGCTGAAAAAAAAACTACTGTGCGTATACATTTAAAGTGTATGTTTTTTTATTTCAACTTTAAGACTTTAGGAGCCCGCTGCATAATATGTCTGTTGGAATTTACAAAGAAGCTGCCAAATCCTTGACATGATTTGCGTAGAAAAACAATTTAAAGATTTTCCATTCCCGTCTATTTTCGACTATATTAAAACAAAAATATACTTTTTTTACACGATGTATAAAATATATAATAACAATATGGCACATGTGGACACAATATTATGATTTAAAAATATTGAAATTACTGCACATAACTCGTCGTACCAATACATAATTATACTTAATAGTTAATTCAATATTAAGTATTAAAAAAAAAATTCTTTTAGGTGTAATAAATATATTATTTAATTATTCTAGCTAATCCTCCGCGGTGACGAGCATGACAAATTAAATAACGCCAGTGGATTAACTCTGTCTTAAGCTCCGTTAAATGTAAACTATATATACGTCTATTCACAATACACATATAATTCTTAACACAATAATTTGGATTGTTCTGACCAAATATAAAATACAGATATACAGATCTAAAATTATATCCAATCATAATAACTATTTTATATTCTGTAAAAAATAGGAACAACACATAAATACAACAATAAATTATAGCTTTCGACTTTTTGTGAGTCAATTGTGTAGAAAATCAAAACGTAGACTAGTATGATACTGACGAAAATGTTATGAAAATCTGTCAAAAATTCTGGGTTTGCTTAAGGATCATCAGTTTAAGACATATTGATAGTATATAGTAGATATATTTATTAAATAGAGTTGATCCTGCGTTTCTCGTGGCAGTTTAAATAATTCCAGTGGATTTACCCTGTCTTAAGATCCGTAAAATGTAAACTATATACCTGCACATATTTTTAACGCAATCATTTGCAAGGTGGTCTATAAATTTATATCCAATTATATTATAAAAAATATTTTATTTTCTGTAACCAGTGGTAACCCTACACAAATTCACGATTGCGATGGACTTGGTTTTGGATAATTGGATCGCTATTACACACACACACTGCAAATATTATCTTTTATTAATATTGTGTAATGCAAGTACTGAAGCTCCTTCTGTCAACTTTCAATGGTTATCATTATTCTATATCTATATAATAATATATAAAACGTAATGTCCAATGTACCTATATATGCGTACAGATGGAATTTTATTTTAGCCCTCACGAAAAATGAATAATTGTTTGGTTTATATATCTATTATCTATATATATATAAAAAAATTATGTGAGAAATGTAGATATAGTGATTCATCAATTGAGAACGGCTGAGCCAATTTTGATGACATTTTTTCATTTTTGTGAGTGTTCGAGTGGTTCCATGGATGGTGCAGATTCACAATGGGACCCGGTAGGTCCAACCCGCAAAGGTGCTCAAACAGGAATTTTGAGATTTACGATGGAAATTGTTGTGTATAAATGGTTGAAGATTTGTCGTTTTTTACGGGCCACGAAGTGCTCGGGATCAGCTAGTATATACAATATAATATATAGCCATATAGGATTTCCATTGATTATACTGAAATAAAATGTTTAAAAAAAATAGTAGGTACAGACTATCGATGACCGGCGCCATTAAGTGATTTATTTTTAAATAATATTTAATTAATATTGTTTGTAACTCAAATGTACAACAAATTAACAAAAGGCTGCAATGACTAATCTGCAGCCACAGGCTGATTGCCTGTCTCAATTGAATTACTCATTAGTTTACAAAGCTAGGTATATTATATTATAATCAGAGACTGCTGCAGAGGGTCAGAATAAATACCTAATTTCTGTTTATTGTATAATAATACTTGCTTTTTTAGTCGATTGTCGTTAATATTAATACAGCAGGTAATATTAATTATCAAACAATAATATACCTATATACAACAATAATAATTACGATTTACGATGATCATTTGAAGAGATTTTAAAACGATTTTCACACAATATCATTAAATTATAAATATAGATACCATTTTTACGTATATAAATAATATTAAAGAACATAATAGAATTTTTAAATCCTTACTTAATATATAGTAGTAAAATATGTGAAAGTCTGTCTGTCTGTAAAGCCCCGTTCACACGATCAAATAATTTGTCAAACTCCAAATATTTTAGAACCATTTCTAAAATATTTGAAGTTTGACATACATCAAATATTTGACAAATTATTTGATCGTGTAAACGGGGATTTACGTTTTCACGCCTAAACCGCTAAACCAATTTTGATGAATTTTGGTATAGAGATAGATGGGCTAGATTGGAGAAAACATAAGCTAATTTTTGAAACGAAAATATAACTTGAAGAGGATTAAATATGGGTAAAAAAATGGAAGTCTAGCACTTTTTTGTTTATACATTAGATTGCCATTATTGGTAACAAATTATAGTGACCTACCCCTCATAATATACTGTTATATCGACTGTTATAAGAGTACCTATTTTTCATCTATCTATACCCAGGTACCCATATTTAAGGTGTTGCCCGCGGAGCAGAACTTGGACCCTATGTTACAAGCCACTGTATAATATAGGTATATATATCAAAAATATAAATCAAAATTTTTAATTTACCCTAGCTTCTGTAGCAGGGCCCTCCACCCCATATTTTTATCGGTAAAAGCATGAGGCATCGCGCATGCGTGTGTGTGTGTGTGTGTGTAAGTGTGTGTCTGTGTGCATAATAATTAACATTTATACCCGAACCGCTGGAGAATGGGATAATATCGTGTGATTAACACGTTGTTCGGGTTGTTTTTTTATTTTTCGTTATATCCTTCGTTAATTTTATATACGCAATAATAAATTATTACCGTGCCTCTCTACTATGATGGTGTAGGTATATACGTAGTGCAGCACATATAATATAGTATATACATGTTGTACCTATATACTTTCCTCGGCGATTGCTAAAATGAAAAAATAATAAAATGTAACCCGTTAAATATCCTCAAATATCACTTTTCGTGTATTATAGATATTGGATATAAAAATACGTATCACCTATAGATGGCTAGAAAATAATATTCTATTATAATTAGGTAAACGTATGGTTATACCGAGTGATCCATTTATAACGTAAGACACTAAATATTTCAAAAAATATTAACTTTTTCAAAATATTTCTTTTGTATAATTTTAAGTCGTTCGAATTAAACATTTTTTCAAAAAAAATTTACCTATTTTTTACGACTTTTTCAAATCTCTAGTTTTTTTTTTAATGAAAACATATACATTTATGAATTTCTATTATTCCAAAGAAGAATATTTTTGGTGGTACTTCGATGTATAAACATCGAATTTTGGACAATTAGCTCTTTCATGAGTTAAACACATTATACTTATATAGTTATACGTATATTTATAGTTTCGATGAGCGTAGTGGTGTAATATAATACTTTATTGGGGTACCCCGCAGCAAAATGTTAATCCTGCACTACTCCACTCATCAACACTTAAAATATTTATAACACTTCTAGAATACTAGTTCGAAACTTGATTTTTATTGATCAAAATACTCCGAACAATATTTGGCTTCGGAATTTCAAATTCAAAATGTATGTTATGGTCATTCAAAAAAGTAAAAAACGATAGCGATACAAAGAAATGTTAAATATATTAAATAATAATATATATATATTGTTTTACAACGACTTAAAAATGATGTAAAAGAAATATTTTCGAAAAGGCGTTAGTGTTTTCTGAAATAACGAGTGTCTCGCGTTAAATGGATTACTCCTTTGTATGTTAAGTACCTACTTGCTGCTTTATATCAACTTAGCCGTGGCGTACTCAAGAGGGTTGGGAATTTCGTCTCCCCACCACATTGAAATTTTAAAGTCACGAGAGGTTTTCATACCATTTATAAATGGTAGGTACCTGTACGAATGTACGATTAAAGTAGAATTAATTTTTCACGGATAATAAATACATTTAATGAATTATACGTCGGTAAAAAGCCGAAATTTCTCTCTAATTTCGTTTTTTTTTTCAGTTATGAAATTGTTTTTCATGGTTATAGGTTTGGTTATTGACAAATTTACCAATTTATCGTTCAACAGTATTGATAGTTACTAGAACTATAGAAAATAACATGTACCTACTATACCCATAACACGTAGAAAATAAAAATGTCTACCTGAATATTTTATTTTTACCTGCAAGTGCGGAGATACAATATCATTACAGTGTATTTAGTATTTTTCGTTTCCCGTTCGTAGATTTAATGTTGGTTTATTTTTGTTTTCTCCTCCAGGCGTTGTGCAACGGTTAATATTTAATATGATTAAAATCTTAATAGGTATTAGCCGGTCCCTGCAGGCTGCAAAAGTGTACATTATCAGAAATCATTGTCGTAAATTCATAACAGATGCTTTTAACAATCGATAATTGAATAAATTGATGTAGGTGTAATGTGTATGTACATATTATTATTATGTCCAATATTTTGACGAAAAATCATTTTTTACTACTCAAATATTACCAACTTAACATGTTGGCATTTGTTTTACGTACATTTTCTATCATTTTTCCCACGCAAAACGTGTTTATATATAATATGCCACTGATTAACGGGCACCTATATAGAGGCGTCCCGGGACTATACTTTTGCCCGCTCGTTTTATGATCGAACAATCATAAATATTCATAATGTATAATATTATGGTAATTTATGTTCCTACCTGTAGGTAACGTCACGCATCAATCATGGCATGTCAGCTAGGTTAATGGTCCAATGATGGCCGACGTACGTGGGTCAGGCCTGCTTAAAACGTTCCAATCGTGGACGAAAAACTAATATAATATGAGGCATGTTAAATGTAGTTTCCACGAATTTTACATATTTCCATTACATAATTATTTTTACGTTTAGCGTGTAATCGAATTCGCTGGACCGATTTTATGAACATAATAATATAATATACCGCGCGTGTTTATTATATTTTATGCGCACAAGTATATAATGTACGTTCATCGTCAATGTGTTTATCCGGTTTATTTACTATATACATATATAGTATTATGAAAGTGCAAAACGATTTGGTGGCATAAATATTATTATTATTTTGACGATTGCCAGAAAATCGACAATATTCTCGTTCGGGTGCCAGCCGCGCAGTAGCAGCAGTCCTGTCGACAGTGTATATAGACGACTTTTTCAACGCTTTTCCTTCACCGCAGACGGGCCAGATGGTTCTAAATTTAAGCACAAAATATGTTGACACGCGCTCGCCACCGCCGACGTGTGACATGTCATACAATAATAAATTGCATTTCACATAAATCATAAAATATTGTATGATATCATTATTGTTATAATACTAAAATAGTTTAATGCACGATGATACATCGATATATAAGTAATGTTATATGACTTGATGATAATTAAAAAGATAAAATTA
Organism: Macrosiphum rosae; assembly: GCA_016617965.1. Lineage (NCBI taxonomy): Eukaryota > Metazoa > Arthropoda > Insecta > Hemiptera > Aphididae > Macrosiphum > Macrosiphum rosae. The sequence goes on along the minus strand of WHPZ01579720.1, from coordinate 54,261 downwards.
GATTGACTTTTATGAAATGTATATTATTATATTTACCGTTGTAGCTGATCCTGCACGGCGTTGGTAAATAAAATGTGTTTACCTTGTCTTAAATTCGGTTGAATGAAAACTAATTTTCGGTGGCTTAAAATTATTCCCAATTAATAACTATATGTTTTTTTCTTGTAACCAATGGCAACCCTAAACGATCAAAGAAATATTTGTTTTTTGTGAACCAACAAATCTTTGTGTAAGCCCCTCTAAAAAATATGAATTTTGTAAGATGGGCTTCGAGGCGTTCATCCTCGGATATAGGATTACCTATGTACCAAATGTCAGAACTCAGAACCATGAAGTGCGACAACTGACAGACCGACTATGTATAGATCCGACTGTAGATAATTTCAACGACAAAAACAACAGTAAGTTATTGTTTTTCTTCAAATATCAGCTATAGATACTCTTATGTACCCATTTATATATATATTAATTACGTGGCGGTGTCACACATGAAGAATTTCACGCCACAGAATCCAAAATATAAGGTATAGGTATAAATGTAGCCTTGAATATTACATTTATCGTCTTTTGTTTTATTATATATATTTTTTTATTTTTTAATTCAAAAAAAAATATGATATATTATAATATATAGGTAAAAAACAGTTATTGATTTAAAAAAAAAAAAAAACAAGTAGGATATTTCATAATAATGCCGCGTGGAAACAATATATATATATAATAAGACATAATTCATACGTTATTTTAAAACCATTTACATACATACCGCTCGGATAATATTATTATAATAACAATTATACGATAATACGACACACACATCATAATAATAATATAATAACCGTTTACAATATAGTTACAACGACGTACACCGCGTCTATCTGCAAACTCGAGATGATAGTTAATCGCATCGCACCTCTTTATTTTTTAAATGTGTGTACATATATAACATAATATATCATATAAATTATTATAATATTATATTATATTAAATGGTACTCGTCGGGTCGTTCATGGTGTGTGGCATGATTATTTGCCGATGATGATTTTCCTGCCAGCGCCCATGTTTTGGCCCGCTTGCGTGGCGCCCTTGTTTTGTCCAGCCTGCAGCCCAATGATGGTTTGACCGGCCTTTAATGTTTCCTCGGAGAAATCTCGTTTAGCCTCGTCGGAGGGTTTTGGTCCCAAGAAAGGTCCCTTCCATTCCGGGTGTCTGTATGTCTACACGATATTACAAGCAGTATATTATTCTAGTGCAGTTGGAGGGTAAAGACGATTTTCAAAAATTATTCACGCGACAATTTCTAAATAATATTTTAATCATAGTTTTTCTCACCTCGCGGCCCAGAGCGTACAGTGTCATCACCACTTGAGAGAAGTCTTTGCACTCCCACAGGTCGACGGTCTGAAAAACGTCAATGTCGGCCACTCCGTACGCTTTGATGGCCTTCTGGAAACTGTAAGTGCGAAAACGTATTATAGATTATTGCGATATTATAATATTATATTATATTATTATGGTTACACGCAGGCTAAAAATAAAACACAGCATAGGTATTATAGTATTTTGATGAAATACGTGTGTCACCCCTGCGGACGGTTGTACACCTACACCCACCCACAAGCAAATCGTTTACGCCCCCTTTCGCCAGTCGCAACCATTAAACACCGTCGCCACGGTTAACGTAAGTCATGAACTCATGACTCTCTATAGACACATACGAACATGATATACCGAGTGGGTAAAGGTATAATATTATGTATAAGGACCCCGTACGCTCAGATGCTATCGTATAAGGTTGATCATCGATAAATGATTATAACAATGTCGACATCGATATATATTATAATATAAAATATACTTCGCTACAATATATATAGGTATACACACAATACGAGTTCGTTTTTGTTTTTGTATAACATTGTATATTATAATATGCGACAGACTTCGCACCTATATCTTGCCAAACTTGAAGTAGGTACTTCCCTAATCCCTACCCCTGCGCACAATTTTCATATTATAATGTTATATATTATTATTATACACGCTGCACTTTATGATTTATGAGTCGAAAAACTTTCGCCCGGAACTCCAGTTTGCAGCGACGCGCTTAAAAGTTTATTTCACCGAGTGTACATGTATAAAAGTTTGTGCTTCCTCGAGAACTCTTAACGTTAAAATTTACTTAGCGTGACACGACGCCCCCGAAATTATATATGCATTCGCAGTCCCAAAATAAATAACGCCTCGTAAAATTATCGTTTCAACCGTCCAGGCTACGTGTTTGGTTCGTATTCAGTCAATAAAATAATATTATATAGATATATGTTTAAATATTTTATACTGCCTATCTGTGAAAAAAAAAATACAAATTTAATGTCAGACAAAGCCCGCCACCCGTTCAAAAGGTTTTTGAAATGTAGGTACTTAAGTATGGGTATTAGGTACTTACACGAGTTCTCTTATCGAACACTCTTCGAAAATATAGTATTGTAATGTTTGTATATAGCAACATTTAAAAGTCAAAACGTTGGACTTCTGACAAAGAAATTGAAGACTTGCAGGATTCGCAGTAAAAAATGACACTTGTATTTTATTATATGCTATATGTACAGCCAGTGGCGTGTTGGCCGTGATTTTGAAGGGCAGTTGCTGGATAATTTTAAAGGGATGTGTGGGTTCCGCGGGTGGTTGAGTAGGTACTTTATTTAGAGATAAATTGTAGTACAAGACTGACTTTATCTGAATATGATATTTAATAATAATACATATTATACATTTTATATTATGAAGTATTCAAGTATAGGTCGTTCAAGAATAAAAAAATTCACTTCTCCACGCAACTGTATACAGGCATACAGCAGCAGTGTAGGGTTGATCTAGATTTTTTCCACTACAAAAAACTGTCAATACTAGGTACTCAAAATCTGAATAATATATTATCATTGTTGACATTATTATCGTGTGGTCACATTGCCGTATATATGTAGGTACGCGTGAAAGTGTGTGCGTGTAACGTATATTGTATATAGTTTCCTACAGCAAAAAAAGGTCGCGTAGGGGGTGGTTCAAGGGGGTTCTACATCACCCCCTCATCGACGTAATGATTACCCCCTCTATTCGATGTACCTAGGTACACACACAACACGACGCCAAAAGTTGAGGGAATAGTCTGCACTATGCGCCGTTTAATTGTTATTGATGGTCGCCATCGTCGTCCCCGGAACATGTTTACATGGTTGTTTTCAAAATATAAAATATAATGTATACAGCAAGAATGCTCTGAAAAAGTTTGCTCGTAATGTATTGCGTTCACTATAATATTTTCCACAGTGCACGATTTTCAATTAATTGACGTATTTACAGTGTCTATATTATATTGTGGGGTGAGTTTTCCCTTTGTGATAGCTTTATGAGGCATAACAACTGAGACCCGTAGAACTACACTGTTCTAGTTCGAATATTATGTTATTATATAATATTTTATATTATGGCAGGTACGCCACGGATCAATCAAAGAGCTTAATTTTTGATCCAGGTGTACATATTAATATGATATTCAACTGCAGAAATCGAATTGAAAAGTTTCACTTTAATCGTTTTCTCGATGTAAGCACGGAAGCTGTGACGTTTCACGCCGCTTTATCGGATATATATACTATGGCTAAACTGTTTTTAATTTGATATCTGCTAACGGTCTAGCGAGATAAACAATAATGTTCGGATGAAAAATAATAGGTTTAGAAATTGTCGATGCATGACTCACATGTTAATGTTTTCCATCATTTTGAACTGTCCTCCGGTAGTGTTGTATTTTGGTACACTTCCGGGGCTGATGATGTTGATGAGTTTGCACAGTACTTGGCCATCCTTGATGTATTCCTCCAACGGGAAACTCTTGGGGAATTTATATCCCAATATAGCTTCCATCCATTCCTGGGCTTCCTTCTCTTGTTGGGGGTCTCGCTTGGAAGCGAGCTGTGTCGGGTAAAACAAAAAATAAAAATGATTTTACACATTTTGGTATATACTATTAAACTTTAATAACACCGCCGACGATATTCACGACAACGTGCATAATGATATAATATTGTATTTAATAACGCTGACGACGAAATTATTATGTTTACGATATTATTATATTTCAGACGACTTACTTTAGCACGAACTGCACGTTCCAAAGACATGAGTATTACGAGGATACACACGTTGCAATAACGACACGAAGTAAATGAAAATATGCGTAAGAGCGAGGGAACAAGTGGTCGACAATTATTCGTTTGTGCGAGCTTCGGCTGACGGACGAAAATTGAAAATCGCTCAACACCGTGGTCCCTTTATATACAGTCGCGGGCGTAGCGGCAACTGGAGAGATCTAACTCGGAAATAGATCCATACCGACCATACTGTGTGTATATTAATACGCTTATAGAATATGACACACGTCTAAAAATAATGCGTGGCCCACGGTCATATTGGTGTACACAGTCTCCCTCGCTATATATCGTGCTATACGTAATGAATCGCGTGGCGGTCCGTCCCACTCGAAATGACCCGTTTTCTTGAAACGTGTGAGAGTGTTTTTCTCGTCAAAAACGAATTTTTATGGGAAAAAGAGACTCGGGCCGCACTGACTGTACGTTGCCAGCGCGCGTCTTTCGAACACGCGGTATAACATTTTATACCGCAGATGAGTCACGTCATATATAGCCACTATAGCGTATACTTTTCTCGTCACTATATATTATTATATACCTACTATTACAGCTAATGAGCTACCTTCTATATAATATACATGTTAATATGCATTTAGGCTCAAATAACATACATCATTAGGGAGCGAGACCTCCATAGCTCCGTATATTTATTTAAAAAAACGCGGGTCGTGTCCCTCCCCCCCAATTAACCCGGGCCAATCTATACATTAATTAAATATATATAATTAACATTTTATATCAATGTTTACCTAACAGTGGAGCCGAGTTCAGTAAAAAAGGTGCATCAATTCTAACCAAAGCTTAAATATTCACCCACCCAATTCATCATTCAAAAAGGAAGAAAATATTTAAAACACCAAACCACACAAAACCGCTCACAAATTACACGGATTTTATTAAATAATTAAATATTTTATTTTGTTGTTGTATCCATTTGCTTATAAATGGTAACTATTGGTTACAGATAGTAATATTGATAAAATAAATTAGCGGAAATTAATATTTTTGTGTGTATTAATAGTTTTCATTGGTTACTGGACAGATGAGGTAAAATAATGCATCAGATCGTCACATTTACATGGCCTGGATCAGTGGCGTATTTACGGGGGTGGTCCAGGGGTACTGGAGACTGGACCCCCCCCCCCAAGAATCTCTCTCTCAAAAAAAAAATTCTTACATATTTGCTGACCCCGGTCTCCGATTTATGTAAGCACATGCTGACAAGGTTTTTACTTTTTTCCCTTGTACAAAATATTTACATGAAATATAGTTTAAAATAAGCCAACGGATCGAACATTCAAAAACCCGCCGCCGAGCGTAACTAAGCTTATCCTTGTATTGTAGTATTACCACTTTATGAAATACCCATATTAGATAAACATCAATAATTCTCGAAACAGTCAAAACATTCTCATCGCAAGAAATTGACGACGCACATCATTCTCCAATAAACTATTTCTATAGGACAGCATAGGCAGCTATTAAATCTACTTGAATTTTTGCTTTGATGATTTCCTTATTTTGTTGTAATTCAAAAACGAATAACTGTAGATACATGAAAATTTCACTGAATGTTTATATATTAGCATTTCCTATAAAGATACAATTTTAGTTAATTCTGTAACCAAAAAATCTAAAAAATACATAAGCATAGTTTATTTTATAGTCATTTTAAGTTCAAATTTGGACAAAATTACATAAAAAAAACCTAGAATAACTATTTTAGTTATTTTGGGTACTTGAAACTTCTAAAGTACACTATTATATATCTATGATAGTATCAGGGTTTGTTGTTGATGTATAATGCGTTATAAATACCTAATGGATATTGTGATATGATTAATTTGGAATTTATTATAGGTACCTATAATAGGTCAATTTTTTTAATACCATAGATAAGTATATAATATGTCTTATACCTAGACTGATATACCGTCTCGCTCAGAATCGTTTTTCTTATACAATGATATTATATCATTGAATTCAAAATGAATACCATCCATTATTCAGTGACCCACTTGTAACCTACTGTACAGCTGAGCATCTTTTTACTTATATATATATATTTTTTTTTTTTAACGTACTTATTAAAATGAAATTAGTTACATAGGTACGTATTGTCATATTATAGTGGGACAATGTACAAAGATTAATTAATATAATCAGCATAAAAACATATATTTACATTTATATGTTACAATAGCATTAAGCCCTTATTTAGCTTACATTTTTTTATTCCCCCCCACGTCTAAAATATTTTACCTTTAACCCTTGAACACCCTTGTGACGGTTTAATATAATTACTTTTCAATCACACGACTTTACGTCGTTCGAAAGCGAATAGAAATCGTGGCTGTATATTATTATTATTATACGAAGCAGGAAGGTATAATACTCGTACGCGAATAATAATAATTAATTACGAAAAAAAAAAATAATAACTATAATTTATCTCCTCCGGCCTATTGTTATTGTCATTATTGTTGCTGTTGTTGTTTATAGTTTATAGGCATCCGACGGATGATAAAAAACTTTCGCATACTACATAATATACAATATACCGGCTATATATAGGTAGGTAATAATATTATGTACTGCGACATTGTATTGTAATGTGTTTCGATCTCAACGTCCATATTACTATATGTATACGTAGGTACTCGTGGGTGGTGGGTATGTGGGTACGTTACGGCGCTGTATGTGAGCCACTGTGTGCGTCGTGTGCTTGCGCGTTTGCGTAAACCTGCGGTCCCTGCGGACTTTGCAGGCCCGACGAGGGGGGAATCGCGCGAGGGTGTAAAAACAAAATTGAATACGGGCGCGATGCACTGCACAAATATATATTATATGTACAAACGCGGATAATATAACAGCGTGGCAGTTAAGCCTGCGTGTATACAGTGTATACGGTTTTAAATGAATATTTATGGTCCGTCAGACCGACTACCACCCGCCCCCGCCAGCCCCGCGAAACTATTAAATCCAGCGCACCTACCTATAACGTCATGTACATATAATATCTGTATATATATATTAAATTAAAAGTGTTTTCTACGCGATCAAACCCGTAGTCACTGCTGCAGTGATCTTCTCCGGTAGGGCGGGGACGTCATCGGTAAATCAGCTGCAGTGATCGAGTCGTGTAGTGTAATAGATACGTATTATAGGACCTATTATGTTATTATTATCGATGGTTAAGACTCTAAAGGACAATCCTTTGTTGTCGCGCAACCCTAATATTATGGTCGAAAACGAGATTTCAAAATCCCACTAAATTCCATACGATTTTTTTGTGATTCAACTAAGAGTCGTAACCTCGTAATAGGTACCCACAAATTATTATTCGACTTTTAGAACATTTTTTTTTCCTGTTTTCCTTTATTCAAACGCCGTGTTATAATAGCCAACGATATAGGAGACTTTAAGGTGTTTAAAAGTGAGACTCACTACTCATATAGGCCTTATAATTTATATAAGGTGAATATGAAGCCACATCGTAATTATTATTTCCACCATTACTATCGAACGAAACGTTTAATTAGCATCGCATTTTGAAACGTTTCAAGATAAAACAATTAATTTCAAAATAAAATGTATATTTCATATTCATATAGCATTTAATAAAAAAAAAATAGTTTGATGATGAAATATTAAATAATAATGCAATACCCCCGATTGTCCCTTAATAATCGTAATTAAAATTCCTGTCATAATTATTATGTTGTAAAATTATGTGACTAAATAAAAATAATTTGTATACTGATGTAAATAAAATTACCCAACTAAATTCTTTAAACTAAATTAATTTACCGCAGGATAAAAAAAAACACTAATACGGTAATTAGATAGAGTAGGCATAGGTATTAGACTATAAACGACTATGTTTGTAAATATTTATTATTCTGATGCGGTGTCATCTGAAAAACTATGTTTTTGTGAGTTACGGCAGTTAGCCATTTGACAATTTGGCACAGAATAAATCTTATGGGTATTTAATATATTGTGAAGTAAACTTAGAACTTTGAAGTGATTTCTGGGCCATTAATAGTAGTACAGTACATAATATTATCAAGGTTATCTAACGACTAACAGTTTATTCGGCAGTACGCGTACCTATACATTATATTATAAGTACCTCACGCTTCACGATGAAAAATGTAAATATGGTAGTATGGTCCAGAGTGGTGGAGCTATACCTAGATAAATTGAGAATGTAAATCATATTTATCGACTTAAAGGGTCCCGGATCAACCAGCTCAAAAACAGCCTATTTTCATTGTTGATAATAAACTTCACAGTTATTAACAAATTAATATTACAATACCTACAATCATATTATTATAAGTTGTAACAGTGGCAACCCAAAACAGTATACCTAACCAACAACCTCGTTAATTAAGGAGATCATAAACATACAATTCTAACTCATAAAGCTCATACAAAATTATTGTCAATTTCCACTAAACTTTTTTTAAATTAAAACTTTTTAAACTAATAACAATTTATGAGGTATTGATTATTAAAGTTTTTTGACCAATCGAAAAATTGAAAAACAATTAAAACAATAATTTAAAAATAATAAAAAATTTCTCAAACCTGTAACTATCTTAAAAATAGTCAAACTAATTTGCAAATCTTATAATGTGTGGAAAACCATCATATAAATATTTTGTAAAAATTTAAAGTATGTACCATGGTTGAAATATACAGGTTATTGCACGTCGACTAGGATTGTTATCATAAGAAACAAAATGGCTGCGTAAAAGGATATCACAAACATCAATTTTTTCTTATCATCAAAAATACGCCGAAAAAAGCTAACAAATTCAAAATCCCGCGCTTACATACTTGATTATTATTGGCTCCCATTACGCTGTCATTTTTGTTTTTATCATCAAATATTTGATTGAGAAGTGGTATAATAATATGCAACAACCATGTATATTTCAACCATGGTATGTACGGTTTGAGTTACAACCAAAAAAAAGCAAAATCATTAGTGTCGAAAACTGGTTTTGCCGTTTCGCGTAAAAATACCTACCCATTATTTCTTAGTTTTGTTTTTGTTTTTCCCTAGGCTTTTGAAAACTGATTGGAATTTTTTACTTTTGACTCTCCAAACTACAAACTAGAATTTACTTTCCTACCTGAAATAGTGCTGAAGAAGAAAAAGACCTCCGAACATTACAACTTTCAAGTGACACGGAGATCACAGTTTGCCTAGTGGTCCAATGCTATAAGACCGCTATGACTGGTGACTCTTGGAGGGCTTGGGGAAAGTACAGGTATTCATGACATAGGTATTATAACAAACACTAAACTGAGTATTATAAATTACAAAGTATGTACCTTTCCAGTGTTGCCGAGGTTCTTTTTAATATATATATATGTAAGTAGGTATATAATCTAGTATTTTACATAGCAAGTGGCTATAGTACATGCTAGTACCTACCTACTTTTTAAAAATTCCAAAACCACAATTTAAATAAATACATTATTAAGTGAAAAAATGTGAGCGCGGGCGCTTGGTGAACACTAGCTATATATTTGGTGATGTGTATAGTTTATTTATTCGATGTTTTTGATTCTCCTTAATAATAATGTAGTATAGACCCTCGTATAGCAACTTCTGCAGTCATTATTCATATTAGGTGGGTACCTACGGCTTGTACGGCGACGCGTCACCAGGCGTAAAAATACACAATATATTATAATAATAAGTTGAAAGCCGGCGTTCGCGATGGTAATAATAATAACAACAATAATAATAACGCCACTGACATACTGCGGGTTAAAAATACGTTCGCCGAGTTCTATTTTCGGGCGAAACCAGTCGTATATTTCGCGATTATCGCCACACGCGCGCCTCGATGAACGCCGTTAATACGCAAATATAATATTATTACGTTATGTAGTGGCCACGGTCCGGCCAGTGGCGTGCTCGAGTAATATCATGATGACTTACAGTTTTTGACGGACACCGTAGGTTATTTATATATATTATAATATGTTGTTGTGTACAAAAAGACCCCTGGCACTGTAGTGGCTCAGTGGCGCGTGGCCACTGCAGTGACTTCGATGTACATGTATATATTATATAGGAGCGACGCCAACCAATCGACATCTATAGAAGTCCCGACCGGGCGAGTGGGTGAGTCGTGGGTAGATCGTGGGTATGCATGTCTGCGAGTGGCAGATTTCAATAAGGGTATTCTAATAAATGTATAGGTACCATTGATCTTGCAAGATATATACTTTTTTTTAACTATTTATCATAATATTATGTAATTGTTATCATAATATACTCGTTTCCCCTAATTTTAGCCATTTCTACTTCGAGTCATCGAGTGTTCGCATAATATAGGTCTCGACTCACTCATATATTATCAGCTATTCTATTTCTAAAATTTTAATAAACTCAACTTCTCGATTCATACTGTAGTTGTAACGAGTGGCAACTGTGGCGTAAATTGTCCTGTGCACATACACCACATTACATAGGTAATATATAAATATAATATGTGAGTAGCAAGACCATGCTTGTGGCTGGGGGTTTAAGGATTCCACCCCCCCCGAAATGTTGTTCTGAAAATTGGTGACTTTGGAGTATAACTGAGTAAGTCCTATCTATAGGTACTCCTGAAGTTAAGGCGGTCCACTGCAGAATTGTTTATATAACAACTTAATAACAATTGTTAGGTATTTGCCTACCGAGTGTCGTCTGTGCTATTAAAATAATATAACGATCATTTTAAGAACGGCCGTGTGCCCGTGCATATTATAGTTAATCAATAATGCAAATTTCCTAAATGGCATTATGGCAACCAACAAATATGGGCTATGGCACTATATACTTCATGGATCAAGTCATTGATAAGTTTCAGTGATTGATATCTACTCAATGTCCCAATCTATCAAAGAAGAACGCATAGGTACTGCATATAGGTACACTATTGCATTTAAATAAGAATTATAAACACACAATTTTTGTTTTAAGTTCATACATAATAATAGTTTTATTATATAGAAAATATATTAAAACAAGACGTGTACCTGCCTACAGTGCATTATGAAAGTACCTACCTAAAGTTTTTAAATAAAATATTAAATTATTTCTATCTTATTTTATGAAAAATGGTTTTTGAGTGGATTGCTTGTATTAGGAAAGGGAAGTTATGAAAACATTCATCTGCACCACTACAAATAAAATAAAATTTATGCCGAAATGGTTTTTATAGGGTACCTACTACAAAACGTCATTTAGTAGATACCAGGTACTTATACCGGTACCTTTAAAGTTTAAGTTTACACCGCCGTTAGTTTTCTTTATAAAAATATATTTAATATTATATTAGTTATTTTCGCGAACGATTTTCAGTAGGTAGGATGAGAGAACACTTGCATAGTTGCATACAAAGGTGGGTCGTGTGTGGGTGGGTGGGTATGGGTAAAAATAAATATATCTCTAGTCTCGACGCTCCGTATTTGAAAATGGTTCGGCCACTCGCCAGTCGCCACTGTAGCAAGGCATAGGTACATGTGTCGCACAACACTAGTCTAAAATCTAACCCACAATTTATAGCACCAACGTCATAATATAATTTATAGTCTTTAATCTCTATCAGTGGCGTGAAGAAATAAACATTTTCCAGAGGCAAGGTACAAATATCCCAAGTATTAATGCATAATAATGTATTAATATAATATAACTAATATAAGATCGTTATTGATTACCTATTGAGAATATCATATTACTTTTACTTGGGGACCCACTGGCTACCACCCACCCCTCTATTTAGGAAAAATTTCAGACGCCACTGCCTCTGAAATTATCGTTCGCCACTCCACTGATCTCTATATACAGGGTGTTTCTGAAATGCATAAGGTAACTAGTATACGGCGTGTACTCAGAGTGATGGCCCAATGAAGATTTTTTTGAAATTTTTTTTATCTTCAAAATCTGGGTTATTTATACAAAAAAAAATGGTGTGGCACATCGATTTGTATGAGAACATTACAAGATAAACAGTGGTGATATTTAATTGTGTTCATTTAACGTACACAATTAATTAACGTATTATTTTACATTGTCAACCAATAAAAATTATAAAATAATTACTAAATTAGGGTTAACCAAGTTTTAAACTATCAAATTTACTGACATAAATTTAAACTGTGTTACATTGTAAAATAATCATAGTTAAATACACTTAATTTTGAAAACCTATTTTTATCTACAATTGTTTAATGTGATCATGTGACTCCCGTTAACTTTGATGCACTTTTCGATCAGACGATATAATATGAACTCCAAGTTATTTCCAACAAATTTGGTGTTTGATGAATGTATGGTCTACATTTTAATTCTCATCAAAAGTCCATCTCTATTATTTAGGTAATTCTTTGGCATAAACATGTTCTTTCTGAATATTCAATGTTAGTGTACTCCATTGTTAAACATTAAAATTAAAACCTTAAATCTTAAAAACAAATTTAAAGTGTTGTTCAATATCAAGTATTGAACTCAGCTATAATCAAATCAACTAATGTTCTTTATTTGATAATTACGGTCTATTAGTTATTTTATAGTAGACATTACCAATGAAAGTTACCATATTTTATTACATGGACATCTAAATCACACAAATCAATGTGTGTCAGTAAATTCAATCATTTAAAACTTTGTTAAAACTAATTTTGTTATTATTTTATCATTTTTATTGTTTGACGATGTAAAATAATGCGTTAATTAATCATGTATTTTAAATAACAACAAATAACTATCACCACTGTTTATATTGTAATGTTCTCATACAAATCGATGTGCCACACATTTTTTTTTTTTTAGTCGGCGATTCGAGCCTAAACAACGCTCGACAGGCGCGAAAATGATGTGACATCTCGATTCGTATGAGAATTTTGCAAAAAAAAAACAACTAGACCATTTATTTTTACATTTAAGATAATGTTCTAATAATAATTTGTATAAACCCAGATTTTGAAGATAGAAAAAAAATTTCAAAAAAATCTTCATTGGGCCATCACACTGAGTACGCGTATACTAGTTACCTCATCCATTTCAGGAACACCCTGTATAACTATAAGTAACCATAATAATAAGTTCCCACATTATTTATGCGGTCTCTCTCTCTTGATATGTTCTCTCGAATACCCACCCACTTAAAATTATTCTTTAATTATATTTTGTCGAGTGAATTACAGACCAGTGGCAGTACCTATGCCAAACTGCCAATTGCCAATAAAATATACATAAAAATAAATATTATAATATGTACCCATTATATTATTATACACCATGGTTAGTAGGTATATACATAGGTAATATACTAATATACTAATATTATACGTGAATGAGAAGATGGCCACATAAAATATACCTACAGACTTATACTGACGCGGTTCCGCTCCCATATTTTCATCAATTATTGTAACTGAGCTGCCATCTTCAGTACTAAATTCGCTGTACAGTTCCCAACTAAAATAATAAAATGTCTTCCATTGGATTTGTATTCAATTCAAATTTAAAATATATATTTCAGACATAGTTATTTTTTTGGTAAAATATACTACAGGATATCAAACAAAAATTGCACGCTCAGACTAGTCGGACCATATATATGGGTAATAGATCATAAGTAAAATTTGTGTTTCAAAAACCCAAGCGTGGCTTTCAACTAAACGCCCATTTTTCGGCCAAAAAATTATTTAACTAGAAAACTCGATTATTTTTAACAACTTGTATCCTGCAAAGGCATACTTATATAGTATATGTCACAGTCACCAACATGTCTGTTGCAAAAAGCGTTTGTTTCAAGCATGCTTGATTTTTATATACATTATAAATTTCGTTAAACACACAGGGTATATTTCATCGGACTAAAAATGGTTCAACAATTATTCGGTTTCATTCTGTCTTTTTTCTTTAATTGTTCTCAACTTTTCTGGTTATAATCTATAGTCATAATTTTTGATTATAATCAATAGATGCAACAAATCATTTGACCATGGAAGTGAGCCAATTCAAAAATAAATTTGTATACAGCTTAAGTAAAGATTGTTTAAAATAATAATCATAATGTTATCCATACATTTTAAGGGGTATTATCATTGGTTATAAGTTATAACTTATAAGTAACAGCACACAAATCAATTTTAATCAAGTGATATTTATTTTCTGTAACTAATTTGTATACGTATACAACATTTACACATACATATAACATAATGTTAACTATAAATTAATATCTCACTAATATGTATATATTCATTATTTTCATACATATGTTTATAAGTACTTAAAAATAGAAACAATTGGTAAATCTTAGGTACTAATTAGCAAAGATGTTTGACAAAAACGGCCATGAGCAGATTGGTTTTTTAAGATTAGGTAAGCAAAATAATATAATATAAAAGAAATTTAATAATGGTTTAAAAAAGTGAAAAATTAATAATAAATATCAAATAATAGCATTAAAGTACAAAAATTACAATGTTTACATTTTTTTTTAAGTATATAATATAATATATTCAATTGGAAGACTATATATTATTATTATACTCTGGTAAAATGCTTGAACATTGATACTTTGGCAATATTTTATACTTAAGTACTTAGATATTAAACTGGCCAAAATGTGTTTTATTATGGCATTATGGCCTATATTTTATTTTTGTTTACAGTCATTGATTGCCACATAACAATTTTAAAATTAAAAAAAAAAAAATTAAGAACTTTTTCAAGATTAATGATTAGGCCATTAGGATTTAAATTATTTAATAGTATTTGGTTGACAGAGTACAGCAACATTTCAACTATAATAAACTCTATTAATGATTAGTAAATATACAAAAAAGGGTCCCCATTACATTTGTCATAATTTGGTAAGACAAAATATTTATTACAAAACTAAAAATATGACAGTTCATTTAAACAAAACTACTTCACAAAAGTGTTGGTCATGGTGGAAATTGAAATTAAAATATTAAAATAAAACAGTTAATTGTTTGTCTTTTCATCAAAATTATATGACCAGTTTCTAAGTCCGTCTAATATTTTAATCATCAACGGATTGCCACCAAGATTTTCCACTTCCTTGCGAGCATCTGCATCCAATTGTGTCAACACCTTCCTTGTATGTTCAAATGAACCATAATTATCCAACAACTTCACGCAGTACTTTTTCACGTCAACATTTCTTGTTCGCTGTCTCAAAATGTCTAATAGTTTTTATGGGTTAAGTACAACGTTACAATTTATTATAATAATTTTGGTATTTCATGTTGTTAACAAATAAAATTTAACATTTTGGCAGGATGATGAAATATTATTAAACAATTTTTATAATTAGTCTTAATTATCATAAAGGATACGAATCACTTGTTTGTCTTCGGGGTGAGTATGAATTGCATGTATAATAGGGAAACTGAACTTTCCTTCTGTTAAATCTTCACAATAGCTCTTGTTTTCGGAATACTAAAGTAAAACAAAGTCTTAATTATTAAATACATTTTTTAAAGAATGATATTTCAATATTTGTATAATTTACTCTATAAATATTCCATATTTATGTTTTAATAAGCTATGACACTATGCTATTTATTTTTATTTAAACACTTTGAAAACACATTTACTTTAAGTTGTTTGTTTGTTTGTATAAATATTGAACTTATGGAAAATATTGAAAACTAATGTTTATTTCTGTACCTGTATCATAAAAATTAATAAACTGCACGATCAATATACATTTTTTTAATTTTTGAATATTAGATTTAATACTAATAAGTAATTTTATCAAGTTGTAAACATAATATAATAAACGATAAAAAAAAAATGTATTTATTTCTTTTTAACAGGTTGACAGTCATAAATAGAATAATATAGGTACCACAAATAAGGATTTGATTTTCAATATTAAAATACCATTTCAGACTTCTCTGATCAATACCTACACACTAAATAAGAAATTTGTGTCATAAAATTAAACTTATTTCATTATTTACTCAGTTGCCGAATCGATAAGAATATTTAACACATGATAATAATATAATGTATAAAATATTATTTCTGTATTTTCCAACCCAAAATATGGTATAAGAGCTATAACTATTTTGCATTTGTTTCATTCAGAGTTCCTAATCTGGTAATTGACCTCCAAAGTCTGTGATAACAATTATTCAATTTAATGTTTTAATCTAATATTGAAAATGATATGCTGAATAGATTAAATATACAACCTATATTCCACGTTTTTGTCAGATAACAGTATAAATCAGAATATAGCGTTCCCATAATAAGAATTTAAAAATTATAATTAATAATTATAACTGATTTTTACCTGATCTGGCATACTGCCAATTTTTGGCCATATATTTTTAAATTATACATAAATACGAAATAAATTGAATCAATAAAACTACAATAAATATCCAATACTTCTTACTTCTTGCAAACACAAGTTACAATAGTCATCTCGAATCTGGAAATACAATCCTAATATTCCAGTAAGTTTTGTGAAGTCATTAGTACTGTCACTGAATAACTGCATAAGTCTGATAGCAAGCATAAATAAACCGCCAGTCTCTTAAAAATGAAATATACAAAAATATAAAAATACAGTTTTATAAGTACCTATGGTGTTAAGAATATATTTTATGCATAACTTATTTTTAAATATCTAAATTAAGTGAATTTTAAATATTACTAAACAATTATGTATACCAAAAAACTAACACATAAAATAATTAATACACAATTTAATTACTTCTGATTGTCATTTTTTTGTATTCATCTTCAGTTGGACATGTATAATTATCTCGCCAATAAATTTCCATTCCTTGACCTCGGTGAAGTTCTAACACCTGTTCAGTATATACAGTGGTAGCCTAAAAATATATATACATTCAACTTATTAGCTATTTAATTAATGCTAAAGAATTCATTAAAAAAAATAAGAGTAATATGTACCATTGGATGTCCTAAGCTTAGAGTTCGTTCTAATGCAACAAATGACATGTAGTTTGCAGCATTGATTGTACTAGCAACACCATAGATTGAATGAGCCACAGGTATCCCACGCCTCAAGACTGAATTATCTTGGATATCATCAGTTCTAAAATGCCAAACATAAGTAATCATCAATTTTGTTTAAAAATTATTATAATAATTATAATAACTTATTAATAATGTTGAATGTATATAAGTATTTCTTCAACTTGAAACTTAGAAAATTAAACAAACTAAATAGTGAATAAAATTAACTTTAATGTATACATTTTTAATAATTCGTCAATGATTCAGTTAAGAATTGAATAAACAATTGCCAGAACTAACTGGATGTCTATTTTTAATTCTTCAGTTAAAGTAATTAGTAGGGCTTTGAACTTAATGCACTGAAAAAGTAATAAATATGCTCTAATACACTGATGCGTTTAAAAACTTAATAATATGCTTCAAAAATATGCACTTATTTATTTTTTTCAACGCAATATTTTCATAAATTCAAATATTTTACTAAATTTTATTTAACAACAGTACAAATAAAACTTAACATAATTGCCAGGTATAAATATATAAGATAAAATAAAATAAATAAATAAATAGCTTGAAACATTTTCTCAAAATAAAATTATTTTTCTTTTAAATTGTTCCCATTAAATGATATATTCATAAAGCTAAAGTATAAATAAAAATTAGAAAAAACGAGTGGAATTTAAGAATCATGATGCAATATAATACCTAATGAAACCTCTCAAAATAAGTATATTTTATTTTTTATTGCAAAATTTACAAATTTTACTATCAATTGATAATAAATCATTAAATATTATGCTCTAAAAAATGGTAAAATTAAGAAATATGCGATTAAAATTACAGTCACTAAATATGTAACAATATGCACTATAAACTTTTAATGGCTTTCGTAGTGTTGTGAAAATAATTTCAAGCTTACTTAGCAATAATTTGAATAGCCCAATAAAAACATGTAAATACAACAACTACCGAGCCCTAATAATTAGTAAATTTAAATTAATAATAATAAATGATAATATATATAACATTTAGATATTTAAAATATATACTTCTACAACATTACAGTAAATTTTCTCTTGATATATATATATATACATATATATTTGTTTTATTAAAAGTAAGGCTTCACAGGTCGTTAGCCTAATTTAATATATTTTTTTATTATATAATAATAAATTAATAAACATAATTAGGTAAACAACCATGAATAAGATTAATTTATGTTCTTTGGTCAATACAATTAATTAGTTACATCATTAGTTCATGATATTATAACAATAAATTATTTAATAGACAGTATATACAGCCATCTGCCATACTACAGGTACAATATATCAAGTTAATTAAAAAAGTTATATAATATTTTAGGTTATCTAATTATTGCTTTATACCTATATAAATCATGAATCATGATTCATGATTTACTTTAAATGTATGGAAGTACCTATGTATAATAATTAATAAGTAGGTAACATTGTAATAAGTAATAATTATTTTCAGATTTTCTTATGTAAGATGTGATACATTTATTAAACAATGAATAGATAAATATTTATTCAAAAAAAGTTTAATTATACTAATATACATAAATACACTATAATATAGTAGGTATCATAATATAATACCTTTAATTTTCACTGGTTTAACAATCAGATTATATAACTTTAAAACTTAGAAGAACTTATTTCACTCTTAATTTTTAAATATTGTAATAATTATCAAAACTATTAATACATATTTCAACTTAAAATTACATAATATGAATATCACATACAATACATATTATACATTAGCCTTAGTTTCGGTTTTTAGATAACTAATAAACTCAAATATTAGTATATTACGCAACAGAGAATTCACCCATATGGATTCAAATTATTTTTAATTACAGTTAAACTTTATTCTACTCTATAAGTGTATACTTACAAGAGACTAGAGTTATGCAACATCTGCACTATGTCTCCAATAACAGCCAATTTGTCTGATGGAATTTTCAACCAATAATTAAATGCATGAGCTAGTTTAGCTCTGATTTGCTTGCCTGGCACTTGCATAATATATGTGAAAGGCTGCAAGAGTTTCTAAAAAAGATACATTAAATCAGAATTGACATATTATACAACTTTTAACTTAAAAATTAAAACCTTAACGGAAACCTAAACGGCGTAAATTTTATACAATTATATAAAATTATGGTTTTAACGCGGCGTCTTCCCAATTTCTATCGCCTGTATTATAACTTGTAAGCTCATCCCAATTTAGACATAAAAACATGTGCAATTAATAATTATTAGGAGTTAGCGTTATTGTTTTATTATTTTTGAAAAACTCGATCTCGTAATTTTTTGCCGAGGATGCAAACGGTGGATCACATTTTAATATTGGCATCCGTCATGTACTCGTGTTTGGTCAGTTGGTGCACACTGCACACGAATGCAGTGGAAAAAAATTGCCATACTGAAATTTATTTTGCATAGCCATTGAAATAACCTGGCTGTTCGTTTCGTACTGTTTTGGAGTGCACCCGGCCTGCTATAGCCACTCAAATATAAAACATTAAATATTGAATCCCATGGAAAACGATGAGGAAATATAAAATGCAATGGAAAACGAAATTATTTAAAATAATAACATATATTATTTACAGCCAACACTCTCCAGGTAAATAGTTATACTGACACTCAGAATAAAACATTACTTAAAATCAAAATGCTCAGTACTTATTACTACTATTTCATTAATTTCTTGATATTCAAGGTTGCTTCAATTAATTATGATTTTCATTAAAACTTTTTGCTTATAATTAACTATAATAGAATCATCTCAAATAAATTGAAAAATAAATAATTTAATCAATTGAATCACATTGAAATGGTAAATAAATATTATTTAAAGTAAATAAACGTAAGTAGGTACTTCGATTTACGATAAAATGTTTGTATGTATATTATGTATTCAAATTTATATCAAACTTCTTTGATTTAATGAAACAATTAATATTTTTAAAGTATGAAATAATTAATAAATAAATAATAGTTCCAGTAATATTTTAAGTTACCTATTAATATTTATTTCATACGCGAAGTACCGTTTTCATTTACACTGGTTAAATTCTATGCGTCACACCGACGATGGCGCATTTCCCTAGCCGGCATGGCGCGTATAAACTTCATCAATGTAAACTAAAAACGAGCGCGTACGATACGTCGCGGATGATACGCGTCCACGTGAAACGGGCCTTATGTTCTGATTTCTGTATATTATTATGCAACAATTTATAATAGTTAGTGAAAATCGTAACTCGTATACCTCGATCAAAACAGTAAATCAGTCTTCGGAAATAAACTATAAAATGTTATATAATTGTGTTATAGATAATATTGAATATTGATGCATTAAGTTTATTATATTATTACAAACAATTATTTATGTCTTATGAATATTTTTGCATAATATTGCAGGTGACATCCTACCTATCTAACTATCCTAGCTACTTTCATAGGACTTAGAAAAAAATGTCAATTAATACCCAAAAATATATTATAAGTATTATATAATATAATATGGTATAATAATTAATAATAATTTCCGTGTATTTCATTATATTATATTCTTTAAGAATATAAGAAATGCATTCTATAATTTAAAGTTCAAACTCCAACAATTAATTAAAAAGTTGATAAGTTTGTTATTGTTGACTCCGTTTTATCACAAAACAAATTACTTAGGTCCTAAAAACCTCCTAAAAAAACTCCTGGAAACCTTAAAATAACACTATATCATAAAAACCCACAGAAAAAGAACCTATGCCACAAATAAATGATAATTTCAATTAAGCAAACAATTAAGCCCCAAGAACGAGTTGCTGCAAAAACGATACCTATATAATATTATAATATTTGTTTAATACATTACAGTTTTTAAGATCATAAACATCCTAATCCTAATTATGACTTACGTCTACGACTTATGCGTTTATAAATTATAAAATTGAATTTATACCACAACTATTAAACAATTGTCTAATTTATTAACCTATAGGCGTAAGGCGTATTGGCTAATGGACCATAGGAGGACAGGCATCTCAGGCCACCTCTTAAATCCACCACTGGACTGGTCAAGTAAAATAATACGTACCAATTTTTTTTATTGAAGACTAAAAGTTTTGTAGAAATAAAAGAATTATCGGTCAACTTTCACTGAATTTTTATTTCACAGAAACAAAATATATTTCGTATAAATAAATTTTGTTTCTGTGAAATAGGCCCATAGGGTATAACGCATCTCAAGAATCTATTATCTATACCATGGCTTAATTAATATATTTAAGCCATGATCTATACTACATAGGCATATAGCAGGGGTGAACTTTTTTGAGTAGAGATCTGCTAATAATATAGGTCTTCACCTTTGAGGATCGACTTCCAAAATACCTTTTTTTTCATTATTGATTTTTATTTTTTATTATTAATTTTTGTGTTTCCTAATAATAAATTCTAACATGATCGTGTTTGACAGCGTCCGCGATCGACCGTTTAGCCACCCTTGGTATATTGTACCTTTATAACGTACCTAATACAATTTTTGCACAATGAAATATCGGTGATATATTATATATATATCTTGAATTTTGATTATAATCTAATAATAGATTATAATGGTACACTACTTTCCTATTATACGAGACTACGGCTATTATCGCGACAATCACCCAAGGGTCAAGACTACCTCCGTTATCACGGCTACCGAGCTTATTTTGTGAAACATCAGTACCTTTATAATAAATTGCTATGGTAAATTTGTGGCCTAGATTGTGAATGTGCTAGAAAATGTTCTCATATGACCACGAAGTTGGCAACTGACATTATTTGATCGAAAAAAATGTGCTAATATTTTACAAACATAGGCGTGCGCACGGGGGCAGCAGAGGCAGCATATGCTGCCCCTGGACTTTCTTTGGGGCCACCAAATATTAAATAATGGGCCTCGGTAAAATTATATTTCCACAAAAATTTTTTTTTGTTTTGATAAACTATAGATAAATATTTTATATAGGCTTTTAGAAAAATACACCTTTAGTGGCTTAGTACCTTATACTGTACAACCTTTTATCCAAAAAAACAAATAACCAATACAATTTTAATTTTGATGTCCAATAGTAAAAAAAGTAAAACTATGGGCTGGTTTTAATGGTGAATTTGAAAAATGGGCCGAATTAATCTCTTGCTGCCCCTGAAACCGGAGGCTGCGCACGCCTATGTTTACAAATAAATTGCAAGTAATTTCAAATTAGTTTTTAGAATTTGTAAATACGTCATTAAAATGTTACCTATAGTCTAAAAAAACATTTAGGGGTACAACTTCAGGAATACGAAAATATTTCCGGGAAAATTAGTTGGCCCAGGGGCTAGGGCACATTTATTGCCAATATCTTCTAGCAATTCGGGAAAGATAAATGAATAATAGGAGCAAAGCTTTTAAAACATTTTATAACAATAGATACCTACCCATTATTATTATTTTTTAGGACATTTTGTAAAAATTGCTATGCGAGCATAAAACTGAAAATTTGACTCTAGTTGGCCGTGTTAAAACGACTTATTCATTTAAAAAAATAACATGTAAATAAAGCTTACATTTTCCTTTTTGAATTATATCAAAACTAAAGTTTGAATTGTAAAAAGTTTATTCTGTAAGTACCTACTAGATTTTCAAAAATAATCTTAAATATAGTTTTATACTGCCACGGCAGTTTGCTTGAATTCCACTTCGTTTATATAAAATATTAAAATTGAAGGGCCGACCAGGACCGGCGAGCTACCGAGAAAATCTCGGTAGGGTCGTTTACAGTTTGGACCGGTCGTGTGAGGTTGAGTGAAAAAAAAAACCATGTTTAAAATACGTTTGGCCACCTATAAGCTCGTAAAAATTATAGACGTAATTTTGGGCCACTGAATATGTAAATGGGCCGCCTATAGAAGTGAAAATCTCGATGTGCCGATGCATACCAATCCTGCCCTGTAGCCGACCAATGTTATGTTTACACCTGTTCATATTCGGTTTTACACCAGCCCTCGCACACCCTAAACCATTATCGCTAGTATCTCGGGAAAACCGAGTTTTTTTCTCTTTCCATTGTAGTAATATTTATTCATTCAATGTAAAATCAAAATGTTTAAAATAAATACCGAATGTTTTGTACAAAATGTTACAAACTGACCAGGCTTAGTGCCTATAGTAGTAATAATGCAAATTCAGTATTCACTATTATCCAATGCGCAGTGCTCACTGTACACTCTTAGTGTCTGTACCGCTTAGTACACTTAGTACCGCTCTCCGCCACCGCTAAATAATTTAGTATTATATAACTAATAATCAATAAAGCAAACGGTTATCAGGTGTGTGGCGTATCTCATAAGTCATATTTAAATATTTTTGAATTTTTTAATACATTACAACACAACGAGTTGATTAAACAATTATTACTTTCTTGATTTCTTGCCGAGAACAGACATTGAAACCGAAAAAAAAATTTTTATCAATAAAATATATTCATTCAAATTAATAATTTTGTAATTAATTTTATATACACAATGTATCAATACTATATTATATACTATGTAGGTATTTAATGTTGTTGTCGAGGAAGAGTTAGTTTTACGTTGTTATGCAACCATTTTCAATGCCAGATATCTTACATACCTAAAATCAATTTTTCAAGGTAAACATCCCAGTATACAGTTTAACACACTTTAAAAAAAAACCCCACAACTAATTTATTATAATTCATAATCAAACGCCTAAAATAGGTAGCCTAATGGCTATTAAATGTTTTGAATTTCTATGTAAAATATTAATAATTTATTCATACAAAAACACGGGTTATACTTAGTACCTATAGTTTATATTTTATAATTAATAGGTGCATCTCCAGAAAAATTATTATACCTACAAAACATTCAGTAAATGCATTTAGGTAAAACGAAAATAATTCAAATATTTAAAAAAAGATACTACGAAATTATTTTACAGGCATAATATAAATAATATAAACGAGTTTTTTAAAAATATAACGCAAAGTTTCTCCGCTGTATTATTGGCCATTTTTGTGACATAATCGCAATCACTAGTTCAATACAAATAGTGCATAATTAAAGTTTAAAAAAGATCAAAGGGAAAATGTATATTATTGCTGGTTTTCTGGTTTGCGAGTTTTTGTATTATGAAAAACACCCAGTAACGATTTCACGGAATGTTCACGACCAGACACATGTCGCAACGATCATGCCAAATTCTAATAACAAATTTACGAAAATCCGGGTGAACAATATATTATTACAAACGCTGATATTAAAAATAATTTCATTAATTACATATTATTGTCGTCAACAGGCGTGGAAAATATAAAATTAATAATGTAATATAATTTGTAACTCGGACGAGTCGTTTAACCACACAACAGTCAATAACTAACAGCAGACAGCAAACGATGGACGGATAATATTAATGCGATAGGTAGGTATGTATAAAATGTTTAAACTCACTTCATCAGTCTCTTTTTCTCCGGACGTGCTAAACATATTTTCCATTTTAAGATATTATTGTGCAGTTCACTAGTGAGACGAGAGTAAAAGACTAGAGTTGAGTAACAAGTAGCAACTAACAACGTTGGATGGTTTGAACTTTCAATTATGAAATGTAGTTGAACGCTAAAACCAATCGATCGATAGCGGTTATCTTCCGTTAGGCGATAACATTAAAAAATATCTTATGGAAACGAATCGCGCCCACGATGTCTCATGGAATAATTAGTAAGCGCTGATAACGAGCACGTGTAACGTTATCATGAAGTTAAATTTCATAAGTGCGAACTGCGAAGTCGGTGTGCCCCGTGCCGGTGTAGTTGGCGGTCGCTTGCGACGTCTTGCAAGTTATTACTTATTAGTTATTACTTATTATCTATAGGTATTATTCTAATATTCTATGCAAGTTACAAGTGACAACTAACAGGTTTCGGTTCGCGTCGTATTTTTATTTTTTTGATTCCGTTGGTTTGTTTTACCTAGACGATAATAATTATTCTGATGCCTAAAAATCATAGGTGTCAATCTGACAGTCTCTAGCCGGTGCACCTGTAAATTGTGTTTCGGTTACCTATTTAGATTTGACATCGACTAAAGATTTATTATTTTATTTACAAACACCATCGGTCATGGATTCAGAGATACCACATCATTTATTGCCCGTTCTGGTCCACTCGTTGGTGGTGGATGGTGGTGATCCCAAATTAAAAAGTGACATTCTACAACATCTACTGGGTATGTTTGGTTTTTATTTGGGTTTCTTAACAAAATCTGTTTTAAGAGTTTTAATGGATTTTTCTTCTAGTGCTGACGGCTGACAAACACAAAGAAAACAAAGTGATTGTCGATAATATGGACGAATTGCTTAGAGGTTTATTCAAACTTTTGGAAACCGATAAGGTCAATGCCAATGCAGCCTGTTTGTGTTTGGTCAATATTTCGTCAAAAGAAAATGGTCTGAAAAAAATAATGTCATTTTTAAACAGTAACATCAGTTCAAATGACTTGGTAGATTTTGGTTTAAAAGGGAACTTATGTCAGTAGTTTTTAATTTGAATGTATTGTTAGGGAATCATATCAAAAACAATACGATATATTGATCAAAAAACACCAGAGATTGCAAGTTCAGTATTGAAGCTGTTGTGCAACCTAACTCGTGAAAAAAATCATGCCATTCAAGTGTATGAATCATTTGGAGATCCAACTACAACATTAGAATCGTTCATGAAGTTGTTCATCACCCGAGATGTACAACATGAAACAAATTATGATTATATTTCATATTTATTATCCAATTTATGTCAGTTACATGAAGTAAGAATGTAAGTAGATGTTAAATAAATGAAGGTACCTATTTAAATTATTATTTTCATCAATATTTTGGTAGGTGGCTAATGAATAGTGATAATTTGCAAAAATTATTTCCGTTTTTAAATTTGAACAACTCACTTCGAAGAGCCGGTGTTATCATGACTATAAAAAACTGTTGCTTTGAATTAGGTAACTTATTACACTCATTATCTAAAGTTATATGTCTTCTTATCTTATTCAATATTAGTAATTTATTTTGTATTTGTTTAGAAAAGCATGAATGGTTATTAAGCGAAGATCTGGATTTGTTACCTCGCCTTCTTTTACCACTAGCTGGCCCTGAGCAGTTTGATGAAGAGGATAATGAAAAACTACCATTGGATTTACAATATCTACCTGATGATAAAGAACGAGAACCAGATTCAGATTTACGCCTGGCACTGTTACAAGCTTTGACTCAGGTTAATTGTGCAACAAATGTGAAATTATAAGAAATTTACTATGTAATTATTATAAAATGTATTATGTTTAAAGTTGAGTGCTAAAAGAGATTGCAGAGAAATAATCAGAGATCAAGGAACTTATCTTATTTTAAGGGAATTTCACAAATGGGAACCCAATATGGAGTTGAAGTTAGTATGTGAAAATCTAGTGGACATTTTAATCAAGTTAGTACATAATGTTTTTAATTGCTTTTTCTCTTAAATTCTTATAGGCAACCACTCAAAAATTAAACCATTACGATATGCTATGTTTCTTATTATGTATTAAATATTATATACTCTATTCAAAATAAAAATGATAGTCGGCTGCCAACTTTTGAGCAGCGGCATGGCTTCGTTCCAAACCACTGACGTCGACTTTTTGGAGGAAGCATCTGACAAAGCGTCTGACTATCATCGCCGACTACCATTCTTATTTTGAATAGAGTTAAGATTTAATTTTAAATTATAATTATTAGACGGTTTTTATGTTATTATGTTGGGGCACAAGTCAATTTTTGTTGGATTTCAGTAGTAGCAAATAACTTTAAAATTATTATTTTTCAGTGAATTTAATAAAAAAATTTTTTTTTTTTTTTTTTATAATTGCATACATTTTTTTGGTATGTAAAAAAGTATAGAACTTGTAAATTGTTATATTATGTAGGTATAAAATAAAAATAAGTTTCTGTGGTAAATATATTTTTTGTTAAAACAAAATATAAAAAACTATTTTATGTATGAGTATCCAACATCATCAACATTTTAACTTCAGGCACTAATAATATTTATATATTATACATACATTTTTACTTTTTTATCATATTTATGTCTGTTATTATATTATTATGAATTTGATATTAATAATGTACCAAATAAGAGCTCACCGCGTTGGCGCATTCAAATGAATCGAGGAGTGACGTCCGGACCACCTGGGTCTATTCGCTCTGTCTTGGTCGCCGTTAGTCGGCCGTATTCGCTGCCTACACTCTACTCTGCCACAAGTTGCGGTAGCGCACTGTCATGCGTGAGTTTTGATCGGTTTTTGTGCGCCGCCCAGTGCGCTCTTATTTGGTACAGACTATAGTACTATTATTAACAAAAATAATTGTTCAATTATGTTCAATTTTTTTTTATAAATTTTTCTAAGGAAAATGTACGGAAAACTTTATTTTCAATTTTCTAGTCTTAGCTACTAATTCTAATGTATACTGTTTCAATTAAACATTAAATTGCTAAATTGGTTTTTTCCAGAACTGAAGATGAAATAGGAACAGATAATTTCCACGACTTGGATGTACCAGAAGATTTAATAGACAAATTTAAAAAAATGGATGAAGCTTATCTAAGTTGACATTAATTCCAACATAATTTCGATACTGTTTGTTAATATTTTTAATTGTCTGGATGTATGTATTTGGTTTTATGTAATAATAACATAATATTTCTTATTTTATTTTTTAAGTAATTGATTACTTAAATCATTAACTATACTAGATTTTATAATGAATACATCTAGAACCAAAACATGGATGCCCAATTTTCTTTAAGATGATAACAAATAAGAGAATCTAACGGTGGAATAACCAGGATTTTTCATTGAGAGGATTATATTTAGTATTACAATATAGGTATGTCTTACAAGATAGACCGCATACGTGAGCAGAAATATGTCGGTAGTCCGCATATGAGAGTAGCACCCAATATTGAATATACGATATGCCTATAAAAACAAAAGTCAAAAACATTAAATAATACTAATTGAAGTATAGTCGTATAGATATTGAATATATTTATCTATCATCATAATATCTTCGGTAATAGGATAAAAAAATCCGCGGGACAAAAAAAGACACAAAATAAGCTATACTCAAAGTGTCTTGTGACGTGCGTCATACTTGAAACAAAATATTTTTTTTTTCTTAAACCATTTTAAACAATGTATTGTTATTTATTTTAAAATGTATTATTATTAGTTATTACGGGTCAGCAAGAAGTGCCTAGCACACAATCATATAAAAAATAATACTTTTAATAATAAATAAAAAGCTAATACGAAATACAAACTATACTATTTTATAAAATTGAAAGTCAATACTAATTATTATAATAAATGTGAAAGCAATAGCTGTCAAAAACTCATTTATTTATGTTGGCTTAAACCAGTTACCAGTGTGTCTCAACTTTTTTAATACTGCAGTCCCCCTGAGAAGACAACTATTTTTCAACGCCCCCCCCCCC
>WHPZ01579720.1:4884-25359 GCA_016617965.1 Macrosiphum rosae | reverse complement strand
CCTCCCCATAACTTCTTAAAATAAAAATATTTACCCAGTACAAAATTATATAATATAATTAACAGTTATTTTAAATACAATAAATGTTGGTATAATGTAATACATCATTTTTAACTATCTTAAAATATAAAAAAAAAATATTAATTTGGATACATCATTTTTGGTTTTTTAACAAATTATTTTCAGTCTTGTAACGATTAAGAATTTCAGCACAGTTTTGTAAATTTTTTTCAGGTTCCCATGTGTTATCGTTGTGGTTAAATTTTTTCCATTTGACATAATACCGAATTTCATTGTTTACTGTTTCATGGAAGTAGATTTTTTCAATTTCATATTCTTTTTTACCTGAAAAATATAATATGATATGTTAATATTTTTTTTGATATAGGTAATGTTAAATATCTACACTTATAAATATTTCGGTTGAATTCAAATTTTAATATTTAATATACAGAGTACTTATAAATGTATAGTCCATTTTTTATTAAAACCATCTCTTATTGTACACTTTCTCTTATTTATTAGTTTAATAACACCACAAATATAATGTTGAGAACACACCAAACATTTCCAACACACATTTTGGTACATTTTTTGTAACTTAACTGAGTGAACTGAATAAAATATTTTATCATTATAATGAGACTATAATACGATGCAGAATTAGACTTGATATTTGCAACCATTGAAATTGTTGTAACTAGTAAGACATGCATGTGTTGACTTGTATCATACACTAGTGATAAAGTAATAGGTATAAAATTTAAAAAAAGGTATACAAAATATTATCAGTTATAAAAATATGAAATAAAAGAATTAAAAACGTTAGATATAGGATTGAATATTTTTATTAAAATTATAAGTTATGATAAGTACGTGAAGTGATTTTACACAGTCACTACCTAGGTATGTAGTATATTAATATACTATGTACCCCGTCTTGAATCTAATAAGGCTCCTCGTGATTTTTAATTGATGAATATTAAATGTGTATGCGTGTTAAGCAATGTCCACAAAGAAATTAAGAAGTGAAAAAGTATTTTATCATAAATTATAAAATACCTAACTGAAAGTCATAATTAATATGCATATTACTAACATTAAAAATGTAAGCGGGAACCATAATAAAGAGCTCCTTCGAGTCACAATTTTAGATCACAATAATTATTTTCCGATTTTATGTAACCATTGACCACGAATATCTACTTAGTCAAATATAGAGCTGCTCCCAGGATACATTGTTCTTTTTTATACTCCACATAGGTACCATTCTATACACAAAGATTTAATACAATTTATAAATTACATTATTTTATAAGAACTTGTGTTATTGCACCAAACTATAATATTATTACGTATTGTACTAGACTACTAGATAAATACACAATTGTGTCTATGCTATGAATCACATAGATAAAACTGTGAAGTGTGAGGTAGGTAACAATTAGTTTGGTTTTGATTATGGTTTTTGGCCTCAAAAATGTCACCAAATTCCTTACCAAATGCAGAAAAATAATTACTGTAAAAAGTGTGATCTATTGTATATACCCTGGTTAGTTCCGAGCTGACTAATACATGGCGGTCGATTTGGCTATGTGGCTATCTCGGTGCATGAATTTTAAAATATTTGAAGCAAGGTATTTTGGGTGAAAATTATTGTTGGATAAATTTCAACTACATTGCTGAAAACTGTAAATTAATCCTATCATACTTTTATTCTCGTTATATTTCATTATTTCAAAACTGTTATAATATTTACTATTATAGTATTATTGAAATAATTGCCACAAATTATATACTAATAGTGGTGTATTGGACAGTGGCGTAGACAAGGGGGGTCGCGGGGGTCAGATTCCTCCCATTGGATTTTTATTATCTTAGTAAAAAGTTTTGAGAGGGTGGGGGATTTGCCAATTTTCCCCTTCTATGTCGTTTTTTATTTTACTTCCCCCTCTTTTCGAAAATCATGTCCAAGCTACTGGACTATTGGAGGGTACACCCGGATCCCTATTTATGGATTTATGCGTATACCTTTAAGAAAATTAGTCTTAAAATTAGGTCCAGGCCTAACCTTATGTGGGTATACGTAAGCTTCCAATTTATCCGTCATAATATCACCAAACAAAAGTTAAAATTAATAATACTAATATACAATTAAGAGGATGTTGCACATAGGCGCAATTTCAACTTTTGGCTTGGGTGGGCTGAATATATTAAAGGCAAGCAGACCATTGCAATATAGCATATTAAAATTGTATGTTCTAGGTTTTTGGGGGAGCTACGGCTAAGTTTGGGGGGGAGGCTTAGCGCCCCCCCCCCCAAATTTGCGCCTATGACGTTGCACCCGCATGTGTTCTCTCAGTCTTACAATTAATATACAACATAGCAAAAACTGTTTTGAGCGGGAAAGAACCGATAAAGCTACAGTCTTAACTAAGAAACAAAATTTTCACCACTTAAAAAGGAGAACTTTGGCTATGCAATATCGTTTTTATTTTTTCGATATCGGAACTTCAAAACAAGTTATTAAAGTTTGAAAGACACAAATAATAATGGATTTTGAAACAGTAAGAACTTTTTTCGTATACCTAAGTGATATCAAAAAAATAAAAACGATATTGCGCAACCAAAGTTCTCTTTTTTATGTGGTGAAAATTTCGTTTCTTAGTTCTGACTGGAACCTCGTCGGTTCTTTCCCGCGCAAAACAGTTTTTGCTATGCCGCACGTGTATATGCGGGTGCAACGTCCTCTTAATATTATGACATAAGTACACGGTCCAAAAATATCTTCGTTTATGCATCAAGTTCGATTACATTTTACCAGACTTCGTGTTCTTGCGAAAACGATCGGAAACTGCCGGAAGTGTATACAATTAATGCACAACAGCGGTACCTAATTAACTGTGCACTAAGATTTCAAAAAAAAGATTGTAGGTAAACCATTGCTACATCGCAGAATTTTTTTTAGTGTGCAGTGAGACACATTTTGTGCAGTGAAAAAAGTAATTGTGCAGTGTAAATTATTACTTCAGGGTGATATATCTTATTGTATATTATAAATATATTATTCATTATTATACTGTTTTTTTTTTTCAGTTTTTTTTTTTTTAAAACAAAAAAAAATATCTACCACCTTTAAGCACATGCTTGTGGTGATGGTAGAGTGTTATATAAAATTATAACTAATATTAAAATTACAACAGTTAAATATATTTATTACTTGTTATTTATTCAATTACCTATTGGAAATAACCAAATCTGAATTTTTTTTTCATTTCTATAGTTATGAAACACCATTCTGTATAGAATATGTCCCTTTTTATATTTACTGACATTAAGTTGTAGGTTTTTGGATCTAGTTCTATGAATTTTTGACCAAACACTTTTCTAGAATACTAGCTCCGTTTTGACACAAATGCCCTATTTTCTCTTTTAATTATAAATACAATAGTTAGGTACCTACCTAGTCAATTGATTGTTTTTATTTTTATAAACAATTATTATTTCAAATTACCTATTCCAAGTAAATATTACTTATATTTACAAATTTACAATAAAAATAATGCATTAATATAAAATGATTTATTTGGTATATCATGAGAGAGTCGGGATTTATGTGTTTTTACATATTGGTTCTGAGTACCTATATGCAGTAAAAAATGTAGATAGTACAGTATATATTAGACAGTAGGTTAGTAGGTACTAGGGGTAGTATAGCCGGCACAGTTCACAGTTCCAGAGACATGATTAGGGGGGACCAAGTTATAATTTTCAGAAAATGTCGATGATTTTTTTTGTTTTTAACATTATAAAATTGTTTAGAAATACAACTTTGGGGGGGGGGGGCTAGGGCCCCTCAGGAGCCACCCCTGATAGTTCAAAGTGTAACAGTCCGTAGGGTTTGGTCTGCATAGACGAATTCCCTACTATCCCTTCTATAAGTAATTGATAATATAATAATCGTTTATTTATTGTGTTATTGTCTGACCAAATTATGAAATCGAGCTATTATAGTTTTGTATTATATTTTATATTTCTACGTATTTCTATTAATTTTATGTAACAGTATATGTATATACGGGGTGTCCCACCGAGATCTGACAAATGACATAACTTTTGCTGTATACAAAATTTAAATATTTTTTTTTACTTATATAATTTATAGCCACTCGCGCTACACGTATAATATACAAAAAATTATTTTTATTTTTTAATACTGAAAATAAAAAATGTATAATTTGATTTAAAATGTTTTATATAAATTTAAAATAGCCAATTTGTGAACCTGATTATAAGAACAATTTTGATGGTAAAAACATTTATATAAGTCAAGTAGTTTATTTTTTAGAATTTTTTTATTAAATTATTTTGGAATGTAATAACTTTTTTAAAAATATTATTTTTAGAAATTTGCTGACTTGAGTATATTTCTTAAATTATTTGGTAATCACATAGTACTAACAATTTTTGTCAGATCTCGGTGGGACACTCTGTATACATTACTATTTATATAGTATCTATTACTTTGTAGTTTGTGTCAAGACCAGATATATTTCCAGAGTTGAATAACTGTATTAAAACTTTTCCTTGCTCAACTGCTGAATGTGAATATGGTTAGTGTTTTAAATATTTAATTTGCACTGATCTTAGATCTACATATTATGTAGAATATTAGTCATAGAAATATTATGACTAATATTTCTATTTTTTTTTACTTTCTTGATTTTTAATCAAGTATGGTAATTGAAATGAAAAAAGTTTGAATTTTGAAAACTTCAAAAATTTGTGTTAAATATAAAAATAATAAAAATGTAACTCAGTAATGATGAGTAGGTGGGTAATTTAGCTAGCTTTAATATAAAATATTAATGTGAGAGATTTGATATCACACCCAAGCGGTATAACCACTTGAATCCATTAAAACGTCGGCGTGAACAGTCCCAACATTTCTATTTTTTAACTTTTCTCCTAAACTGTGATAGCTAGAAAGTTGGTTGTTAACTTATCAAAAAGGGATTATCAAGTAGATACTAAATGTGGAATTAATATTTTTTTTAAAAAACTATTTAATTTTTCACAGATAAAAAAAGAGTTATTTTTTGCTAGATTTTCATTTAGCGAGATAGATTTCCGAAACTGGAGAACAGATTTTGTTGTTTGGGGTGTTTTTAGATTCACATTGGCTAGGAGAAGTGCAGTGAAGATTTTCAGAACTTTATCTTCAAATTGTTAATTCACCACAAAGCTGTAAAGCTGAAAAACATCACAAAACGCCCAATAAAATTTGTTTTAATTTTTTTTAATGTTCTGTAGTGAATTAACTATTAAAGATAAAGTTCTGAAAATCTTCACTGCTCTTCTTCTAACCAATGTGAATCTAACAAAACGCCAAACAACAAAATCCGCTCTCCGCTTTCGGAAATCTATCTCACAAAATGAAAATGATATTTTGTGAAGCTGTTCACATCGACATTTTTCTGGATTCAAATTGTTAGACCGCTTGGGTGTGATATCAGTTAATACATTTCTAAAAACTAAAAATCAAGAAAGTTTACATGCAGATTCCTGATTTGTTACTTTTTGTTATGGTACATTGGTACATATTAACTTAAATTAACTGAGTTAAAAAAAATCATTAACTTTCCCAGCCTTGAGTGTTTCACTAAATTTAATAGATAGGTACACTACAAATATAATTAATAATTTGATATAGCAATAACTTTTTTTTTTATGATACTCAATTAATACATTTTTAAAAACTGTTCTTTTTTCCTTGGTCTTTTTTACCGATTACCAATTTTACTGTACAATTTTTTTTTAAGTTTGATGGTAAAACGTTGTATTCTTTATGATATTTATGAATTGCATACATTTTAAAAATAATAAAACATTAGATACTGATACTTGATACATATACATATTATACTCATGAAGGGTAAGTGTTTGTAATAAAACCTTATTAAATCATAGGTGTATATGGGGGAGGAAGAGGGCGCCGCGAGCTAGGAGTTAAATTTAGTTAAAAGAAAAAGGTGCCAAAATCGTAAATACGCCTTTGTATTAAATGCTAAGTACAATGATTTTTTGA
Organism: Macrosiphum rosae; assembly: GCA_016617965.1. NCBI lineage: Eukaryota > Metazoa > Arthropoda > Insecta > Hemiptera > Aphididae > Macrosiphum > Macrosiphum rosae. The sequence continues at coordinate 19,271 of WHPZ01579720.1, read as the reverse complement.
GCGGAGCGAGACAATTTTTTGCGGTATATTCAACTATTTTTAAGTTTTAGGTGCGTATACCCATACATCATTTATTTACCAATACACCACTGGATATTATTGTTTGATATTCAAATACTAATAAAATTGGAAATAATCAAGTACCCAGGCCCCGGGGGCAGGCTATCGTTCCCCTCAAAACCGCCACAGTTCACATAATAACGTCTTAATATCCAGAATGAGGACTTATCTTACCGTCGGACATATTTGCTGATTGGAGCAGACGAGCAGCGGAACAGGTGAATGGTATTGCTGATGACTGATTAGTGGTTCAAGTGTTCTTAGTGTTCAAGTGTTCTTAGCGTTCAAGTCAGCAGTGTCGGTGAAGTTCGCACAATGTGTACGTGTCGCGAAAATCGGCAGAGAACATGAACAACGTGACCGAAGAATAATAACGACCGAGTTGCGTCATACGTTGTTAACATAATGGTCATGACCACGATTTAAGATAGTACCATAGAACATTATAGAAGCGAAACTCGATCAGCTGATTGGGGTTTTGTTTCTCTATGACCCGAAGTCTGAACCTGAAGTTAGATCCCGGTTATGTAAACGTTTCCCGAAACATAGGCGGGATACGGTACGCGGGGTCAGCTTGTTTACCATTCCCTAGTTTCATACCCCTGATAGTACTATCTTACTAGATATTATCTTAAATTGTGGCGGTCATCCATAGAGTAATAACTTACTCTATGCGGTCATCATGACAAAATAGATATCTATTTTGTCATGGCGGTCATGACCACGGCCGTCCCCCGACCCCCGCCGAGTGCCGACCATCGTTTCTGAATACGGGCAAACAAGGATCTAACATCATGTTGGTATACGGGGAGATAGTATTTTGCGCCAATTTAATTACTTGTAATTTGCGCCACCAATAGGTAGATCATAGACATAATATAATATAATAGACCGCGAATAGAAAGAGAATTATATGTCTATGAGGTAGATACATTTAAGCGCGTATGTAATTCACGCCAAAAAGCCCAAAATTTAAAAATTAAACATCTATTTTGCGCCATATCTAGAAATTAATTTTGGTAATTTGCGCCACGATAGATAACGAAATGGAATATGTAATCTGCGCCACACCACGGACCAAGATATAATGGACTGGAAACGACAAGGTGGGCGGGTGACGGGGGACGGCCCGCAAAAGGACAGGTGTCTCTGTTATCATCAACACTCATAATAGAGAGTTTTCAGCGCTACCAGTGGTTTTATTTTGCGTCACATTTTGTAATTTTGTATCTCGGTCCATGTTTTATACAGAGGGTGCTGTAAACTCTCGATTATGGTTGCGACCCCCCGCATTTGCTTCTTGTACATACTTTCGAGGCCACTGATAAGCTGCTCGTTTCCAGTCCATTACATCTTAGTCCGTGGCCACACCATAGCCACACTTTCAACTTTAATTGTTGGAATTTACCAGCAGATAAATGTACTGATATCGCATCGGGAATACAATAATTCCCACGGTATTCTACATAAAAGTCCGGTAAAAAAAGACCCGCGAAAAAAAGTCCGGTTTATTTAAATATATATTTATCGGTTTAGTTTATCGTTTGTTGGCAACTTTATTAGGTATTGGGTCACCTAATACTATTATCTTTCAGTATTAGTCATTATAGGAATCTAATCTTTATTACCTATATGTTATAGATTATAACAAATTATCTTTACTTACCCTGGTTATTTCACCAAATGCTCAGGCGGTGTTTTGTATCGTAAACGCTGTATTGCTGTAACCGTACATTTTGTGAAATTCAACGTTTTTATTAGTGTTTTTAAATCCAAATCTTGTGAAAATTAGTGAAATATTTAAATTTAAAACAAAAGGTAATATTATAAATACATAAATACATAAATTCAAGTTGTTAAAAAACCAACGTTTTTATTAAAAAATTGTTATCAGACACAATTTTATTTTTCTATTATTAAAGCGATATTGTTCATAGATTCAAGTGCCGGATATAATATATGGTTGTGTTCTATTCTTAGATCATATACAATCTAAGGTTCTACTAATAATAAGTAGAGACGAGATCGATTAGGTCTAATCTAATGAAAATTATAAATTGTCAAAATATCGAACAGTATTGAACAACAGTATCATGATATTTACAGTTAGTCCGATATTAATCGCAAAAGACAAAAATATTAATAATATTATAGCTAAAAATGCTAAAAATATGCTTAAAAATACCTTTTCATATACCAATATTGCGCTCTAAAAATCGTAGGGTTGATAGACCAATTGCAATTTATACATTTTAGGGTCAATAGACCAATTGTGCAAAAACATCTTACACTACCTAAGGAAAAGTTATTAGTTAGTTATAAATTATAATTATATAATAAATGATTATAATAACTGATTTTTTGCGAGTATTAATGTATAATACATAATATAATATAAATGAATTAACAATTTTTTTCTTCACATTTAACAAGTTACTTTTTGATGGTCAATTATATAAAATTTACGATAACCATAACTTGTTTTCGTCTATCACTCCAATGCATACTTCCGCGATCAAATGTCCGTAATAATAATAACGTTTCATAAAATTCCCGATACCGTTATAAAATGTATTATAACCAGTCCCTCTATATCCAGTAATCAATTGATTATTAAATACGTTTTTAATTTTCGAGCATTTTAGTATGTTTATGTTGCTGTTGATGGAATTAGATTGAACAACAATATTTCTGAATCTGAAGGTCTGCCAGGGAAATTTGAATACAAGCTCAATCGGTGTATTGACCGTAAAATATAAAGAGCGCAAAATTGGTGCACTAACCGTGAAATATCAGAAGTGCAATTGGTACACTGACCCTAAAATATAAGGTGCGCAGTCAAGCCCGGATTAAGACATTTTGAGGCCCAGGGGCCAAAGTTTTAAATGAGGCCCCTGTACGGAAAAAAAAAATAATGTAGGTATATATTATTTCATATTAGGTACCTGTTATAATAAATATAATATAAAGATATTAGGTACATATCAATAAATAATGATTAATGTAGGTATCATTTTATTTATAAATTATAATTTACAAGTTTTCTCCCTCACTAAATAATCATCGATTAGTAATGGGCAAATCTGAGGCCCCTAAATAAATTCTAACTATTGAGGCCCAGGGGGCACCCCCCCCCCCCCTGCACCACCCCTTAATCCGGGCTTGTGCGCAATTTGTATATTGACCCTAACATAGAAATTTTGTTTTTGCGCAATTGGTACATGCCCATTTATTTAATATATACATCGGGTACCTACGTATATACATTTATTTATAATTATAATATTACTGATTTTTTATTAAAATGAAATTTATTATTTAGTTATTTGAAAGTGGCACAAATTACAAAAGGTGAACAATGGCTCAAATTACCATTTTTGTAGGTACAAGGCGCGGATTACTTAATGCCTTTTTATTAAGTTTTGTGTGGCGCCAACTACCTACCTACAACCTTAAAAAGTGGAGCAAATTACCAAAATTAATTTTTAGATGTGGAACAAATTACATATATATTTTTATGACGCAAATCACATAAGCCCTTATTAGGATTATGTTTAATGCGCCATTTTGTGTGCCATTCAGACATTAAGTTGAGACGAGTTTGGAGATTTGCTGAGGCAGTAAGAGGATTAAAATCGGCTTTCAGAAGTCTTATCACCTTATCAGGTCCATCAGTATGCTTGACAAAAATTGGTACATTTTGGTTTAAATAATTGTCCGTTTGCAATCCCTATAGCCTATAGGTAATCATAATAATTAGGGTTTATAATTTGAGTCAATATAAATAATAATAAAAATAGTTGGCAAGTGAGTATCGCTCTACCGTGTCTTCCCAGTTCACACTTCGCCGACACCCCAGTTCGACGACTCTCAATTCGCCTACTAAAAAAATTGTCAGTATGTAAGTGTTATTATTAAAAGTAATAAAAAAAAGGTGGGCAAGTGGGTGTCGCTCTGCTGTGCAGTAGGTTACAAGTGGGTCACTGTAATGGATGGTGTTAAATTTGAATTAAATGATATAATACCATTGTATAAGAAAAACGATTCTGAGCTATAAAAGTTGAACATTTTATAAATTTTTAACTACAAAATAATTATTAAATTTTGTCAAAATTCGAACTTAAAATAAAAATTACTCACAACATGAAACAAAAATTATATTGAATGTGACTACTTGACTACCTACTGACTAGATAATATATAACACTCGACCACCTGTTCAGGTCGAGGTTTAAAATGCAATAAGTATAAATAATATTCATCATAAATTGTTTAAAAATTACTGAAAAGTGTGTCAGCTTTTACAAGTGTACAAAATTTTTAACGATTACACGAATATGGACAACACTGATGATACACAACATATTTTGAACACAACCCTACGCCTTGTTTGCGGCGCTAACAGCATAATAATATATTAATTATTGTTCTGTGTTGTACCAGTTACTAGTTAATTGTCGCATTGTACCACTACCTATTGTGTATCGTATCATTATAATATAGGTAATAGGTGTAATACATTTTATACGTACCTACCTATATACCTTTATACGTAACCTACCTATATGTTCACATCCGATCTTATTATTATAAACCTTTAACTCCTGTATATATGTGTACTTCAACAAAAAGTATTCTTAATATTATGTTAAGAATAAATCAAACAATTAATATTTAATAAATACAATTCAACATTCAAAAAATCAGATATCTTCTATAAATAAGGTAAACAATTATAACATCGATTGTAATTATTACGATTTTCGGCGCTGGCGAGTGAAAAAATGGGGCTAAAATCAAAAAAAAAATTTGATATGAGGCGGGCGGAGAGAATTTGCGGTTGGCCGGACGTTAAGACTTACTCCGGTGTGCGGCCCGATGATCACAGTGCACAGTGATGCAATTTATAATGGTGAGAGAACATCGCATCGAAAGGGCAAAGATCTTCATCGAACACAAACCTAGCTGAGCTAGGCCCGCCGTACGGCTGGTCTGACGCCAGCTACTGCGAGCGCCTCGAGAAGCAGTTTTGGTTCTATATAAACTTAGCAGTTCGGCACCAGTAATGACAAGTTAGAACGAGCTAGCCAAATACTGTCCATAGCCGCGGAGACAGCCGTCTAGCACTGCGCTATCTAGTGGTAGCTACGATCGCAACTGGCCTTCTACCTACCGTTCAGTAGAGCGCAATGACCTGATGATTCATATTATTTTAAATTACTCCGACACCCATTAACAAACCCACGTCGGTCATATCTATAATAAGAATATTATTATTATTATCAAATTATGTTTTTTGTATATTTTTCAATAACATTTTCACCGAATTTATGTACCTACTGTCCCAATTTCTACCCATACCTATTTAATAATTTTATAGTTAATCATCACTTACTAGAAAATATATTGTTTTTATCCGCGAGTTTTGTAATCCTAAATATCAAATACGTAGGTATTTGGCAGTATCTATAAATAGAAGATAGATAGATAGATTAATAGATCGATATATACGAAAATAGATTCTTTATAGATCTTGCCCGATCTTGGCTATTTGGTAATGTACACTAAAATAGTTTCACTAAATGTTATTAAAAATTACCACGATGGGTATTTTTTTTAAATGAATAATACAAACGTTATATTGTTCCGTAATGAGCGAACCATAAATAATTATATATCTACTTTAAAAAAATATATTCCTTACCTTATTTTCAGGGTTCCTCTGAATTACCTACGGAAAAGCTATACAAATGGCCAAACCAGTCAAACTCCGAAAAAAACATTGATAAAAAAAAACTTTTTTACTCATCAAGAAAATAATAATAACACGTTCCTAAAAATTAAAAGAGACGAGTAAGTTTAACATACACATACAAAAAAATTAATTTAATTTTAAATAATGATAAGTAGGTAGGTACCTATTTATTAAAAGTTAAAACTAAAATTGATTATTCTTTCGATGTACCTAGTACCTAGGTAGGTACACATTTTTATAGTAGATTAAGCTATATCTATATGCCAATATTAGATACTGAGATATAAGAATCTTATACAATAAAGTAATATGTATAATATTAAAATAATTAATATTATAATAAATCATTATTTTTGTCAAAAATTAATAAATATAATATCTATAATAACGCTATTGTACGACACACTTTTAATGATATTACCAGAATGCCGGATTAAGGCGGAAGTAGTTGGAAATTTTGAAAATGTATTTTGGTCATTCAATTTTAATGGATTTCCGCTGATGTTGTAGAAATTTTTTTTGTTAACGGTAGACAAACTTATGAGTAATCTTGTATTAAATTATCAAATCTTAAATTTAAAAAGAAAAATTTTTATGAATTCATAACTAAAAATAATTTGATGATTTTTTCCGTCTATTGTCAAAATTCGAACTTTAAATGCTTATAAAAAAAAAAAATGTGACTGAATATTTGATATTTTTCAAATTCCATTGTAACAATATATTAAAGCCTTGTATTAAATTTTAAAGCTTTTTTTTCAATGTAATATATAAGACATTCAGGAAAATTTCACGGGAAAACATAAAAGTAGACAAACATAATACAGTATTCTTATAGGTAAGTATAATAATTTATAATATTATAACAACATAATTTTTTATGCTTTACAATTTTATATAGTTATAAACCTACAACCTTTTATTCTATAAACTTTGAATTAGTCAAAATTGTATAAATATTAATTAATATAGATATACAAAAAAAATACAGATGATTCAATAATCAGCATTTCATATTTGTTCCAATATATAACAACAATCTAAAAATTCTTTTTCAAAATATTAAAAGTACAAATCTATAAGTTTTAAAATAAAACCAAAAATATTAATTTTCATAAGTAAATAAATAATTATATTAATATATATATAAGTATAGTGTAGATATTAAGAGTTTTAAACAATATTTCTTACAAATTACGACACAAGTACACAACTTAATCATAAATTATTTCAATACTAAAAAAAACTTATTAGTTATTACAGATAGAAATGGTACGCAAAACATTAGATAATATATTTATAAATTATGAATATTATATTAATTTTAACCCTTCTATAAAAACAATGTCTATTAAGTACATACTAATTAATAGATAATACACCTAATTGTTTTATATTATATTGCACTCAAAATACTTACAATTATTGCTCCGAATCAAAATAAAATACGAACCTAGGTACCTATTTACTATACTGCTTAATTGCATCCACCGTACACTACACAAAAATAATATTTTAACATCTAATGTCTTATAATATTATAGATTAATACATATTTTTACAGTCACAGAGACAGAGTAGGACATTATTCAAATACATTTTTATTTAAACAATCATTTAATTACAATTTTATTTGCATCATTTTTAAATACAATATTAATCTAATAAAAAATTATTCAAATAATTTTAAAATACAATTAGTTATTCTAGCAAAAAACCAATATTTATTCGAATAATTTTTTATTCAATCACATATTTATTTTCGAATAGTTATTTAGATAAACATTTTCCCAACTCTAGCTTTTTACAGAACAAATTACATTAGGTAACTCGTAAATACGTGCAAGCGCATACCTAAACTCGGAGAAACAAATATGTAACTATAAAATAATTTAATAATAAATAATCATAATAATGACGATGATAGTGAAGCATCGAAACCCTTGTCGTCACTCTTTTAGTGGCGCACAGGAAGGAGTAAAGGGATGTATGTCGATACCCCTATCGAAATGGGTGGTGGATGGCTGTGTCCTGGTGACTGTTAATGTTAAATATTGACTGGTGGCTTATTTCGTTACAAGATGAACTATAAGGTGCTTATCGGTTATCACGACTACCCCATGTTAACACTGCGTTATATATTATTATAGAACGATATTGTAATCTAAAAGACAAAATAGGTCTGCTTTACAAAACGTAATACTTAAAGCATAATATACAAAAAAAAAAACAATTTACATGTAATAGTAATAATAAACACGCATAAGATACTGTCATAGTTACCTACAGGTTTACTCTCTTACTTTTTTTTTCTACAGAACTGTATATTACATTTTAAAAATATCTGTTTCCAGAGTGTAATTTAGGTTTGTGACTCGTCTTTTCGAAAAAATACTATGGTTAATACTATATAATACAATGGTAGGAAAAGTCATATAGAACATTTTCTATTCGTGGCAAATCTCAGTGAGGTGAAAATGCGGGCCTTAAAAATAGGTTTGTTGGGACTGCAGTCGTAAAATATGCTTTACAGTTTACTTGTTGAGAAGACTTAATTGATTTTTATTTATCTTGTAGATTACAAAATTGTCTTAAAAACAATATAAAGCATCACGGGAACAGTGGTAGTCGAAGTACCTGGATAGCCGGAAAATTGTAGATATAATATATTAAATATATGGTGGAGAATCGAGATGATCTCCCGAATTATATTATATTGCACGAATTTTATTATTGGTTTGAAACAAAATAGATTAAACCATTTATTTGTCGGAGTATATTGAATACTGCACGCAGGCCGTGGTAACATCTCAATTTCGACCCCCCCCCACACCTTACAGAAACGAGCGTTTGCCGCGCCACTTCAACGCGGCGCGAATCGTCACGGATAGTAGCCTAACGAGTTTTCAATGCCTGATTTGAAAAAGGTTGACAGGACTTCATCGCCGCCGCCGCCGTCGTGGACGGAATGTCGCCTGGCCGTCTGCTTCATCTGCTGCGGCAGTGCAGGCTGTCGCGAGTGGCCGCCGTACTGCACCCGACAGCCGGTCATGTGCACCGCTTCGGAGCTATACGACCGCCTGCCCACCGCGACAGACGACGACGAGGCGGCCAGCGAACCATCCGGACGGCGGTGATTTTGACGGGTGCCACCGCAGCCGCGTGTCTTTCGCTGCCCCGCAGCGCCGTCAGCAGTGGCCGCGAATAGCGCGTAATCGATAGCGCGAAAGTTGTCCGAACCACTCGAACCCGAACGGCGGTGGTGGTGTTTGGCACCGCGTGATGGTTGCGGCCGACGTTGGTGCACCGCGGACGAAGACGAGTACATGGTGGCCGCGGACAAGGATGACGATGGCGAAGACGACGAACCAACAGCCGCGGTCGATTTTGCGCCGGCGACGTTGGTGGCGACGCTCGGACGGGCCCGGTGCGTCATCTGCAGGTATTCGATGCTCTTGGACGGTTCGATGCCACACTTGCCGCCGCCCGTAGCCGCGGTAGACGATTCGCCGCACATACCGGGGCCGCTATCGTCGTGTCGTTGCTGCAGCAGCATGAGTAGCTCATTCTTTTTCCATGCGGTGCCCGGCGAGTCGGCCCTCGACACGCTCGACTCGGACGCGGCGAACCCGCGGCTCTTGAGCTCATCGAATATGTTCCGAGGGCGCCTCGGTCGGCCACAGTAACACTTGTCGCTGTCCGCGCAGCTGTCCGAATCACAGCTGCATGACACCAGCGACGTGGGTTCCATCGCGCCGTCACCGCAGCAACTGCACCCGTCTTCGTCAGCCGCACCGCCTCCGCTACATTCGGAACAGCTAAAGTAACCACTGGACGCCCGGTGCAGGCAACCAGCCTCGGACGCTGTAGCCGTTCCCCGACCACCGCCGCCACGCTTTTTGGACGTCTTCTTGTAGAGCTGTGGCAGTTGCTGCAGAAGTTGTTGTTGGAGCTGTTGATGTTGCCGTTGTCGCATCGCCGCGGCAGCAAAAAAGTCACTGTCGTCGGAAGTGCTGCAAACGGGTGACGACGACGTGGCCGACGTTCGTCGGCCTTTGCTTGCCGACGTGACCGCTGATCGTTTGCCCGCAGTTACCCGCCGTTGAAATTTGCGTTCCGGTTTCCGGTCCGCTGGACTGGTGGACGATCCTGCGATCATCGAACACGAACATCGACGTCGCTTTTGTTGTTGTTGTTGATGTTGCTGCACTAGTTGTTGTTTGTGTTTCTTGGACGTACTGTTCCGGTTTTGGCGCTTGCAAAAATCCGGCAACAATACTGAGCCGATTCGCGACTTGGCCGCCCGCAAGTTGAACGCATCGCGCAGCTTGTCATTGAAACGTCGCCCGCGGCCGGCCACCTGTGTGGCGACCGCTGGACGCCGCTTGTTCCGTTTACGTTTTTGTTCCGTCATTATTGCTTTGGTACGCTGGTACAGCTCGTCTTTGGTAAGCGTCAACGCCAATTTCATTAGAAACTCCTTGTAAATGGGCTTCAGGTCATTGTATGACATGCCCTCCACGTTGATGATGGCGTTTAATATGTCGTCCATGTTGTTCAGGCCCTCTTGTGCCTTCAGCTCGTTGAACATGTCCGAGAAGCCCATGACACCACTACCATTGCTTCGGCGGCGGCGCCTGTCTGCCGCGGCCGTCTCGATCCCGCAACCAGCCGCCCGTCTCGAGTACTTAGTGGACGCCAGCCCGTTGGAATTCAGAAAACTCCTGCTCCTGGGTATGGCCACTTTGGTGAGTATGTCACCGCCACCATCCAAACGTTGCTGTCTAGTGCTGCGGGACTGCATGTCCGCCAAGCCCGCAGCGCTGCTACTGTTACACACACCCCGCTGGAGCGACGGAGGCTGTTTGACGGTCAACTGGAACGTTTTAGCACCGCTGCACACGTCACCACCTCCGCCGTCGTCTACCCGCACCGAAGTCATTGCCGACGGAACGCTTCCCCCGTCATCGCCGGCCGACGTCGAAGCGCTGACAGACGATGGGGACTTTTTGTTCCTGCGTGGTGGACGAGGCGGTGGTAGGGCGGGCGCCTCCTCCCCTACTCCACCACCGGCCACGCTCGAACCAGCCGTGCTACTCATGCTCGTGAATCCATTCCGCTGTCGGATGACTCGCTTGGCCGAAGGAGCGGCCCGTCGTCCAGCCGCCTCACCGGACGTCGGCGCGTCCACGTCTACCGCCGCCGCGGCCGAAGACATAGCCGTTACTAGGGCCCCGTATAGGTTGGCTGCCATGAGCAAAGCGTCGTTTTCTGTCTCACACGCAAACCCGTGACATTCAAGCCGCTTGCCGGCCGCGCGTGTGACCACCGCGAAGACGGGTGCGTGGTCACCGGCTGCGTCCAGCCGGGCCCTGTCGCCGGCGTCCATGTCCCGAAACAGCGGCGCCTTGTCCGATCCATCTGGATCGGCGATCAGCGGCAGGAAAGCGTACTCGTAACCGACGACGGTGGTGGTGGCTTCTCCGACGATTCTCCGTTGCGGTGGTGGCGACCGGCGGCGGCACACATATTTCAGAGCCGCCCACACAGCGATCGATGGGAATGCGTTGGTTCGCTGCTCCATGTCACCCAACCCGTTCCTGTACCGGATGGTAAGACCGGCTGCCGATATCTCCAACAGCCCGGAGAAGTCACGCCGTGCTTCGGTTCGGACCTCGTCGTCGTAATAACCACGGTTCGGGATACCACCGCCGCGGTAATGGTGTTGGTTTTCCCGGTAACCGAAGTACATGTCTCGGACGGGCTTCTGAAGGCCCTCCAATGATGATATCTTGCCCGACAGCCCCGCGCACCCTATGTAATGCACGTGGAATTTGTTGCTACCCGTCTCTGCCGCAACCCCTGAGGAGTCCATCGATACGTCCGTGTCGAGTTCCGAGGAACTGATTTCCGCAAACATCTTTTCGATCTTCTCTTGTACCGTATTCTTGTTGTTGTTATTGTTGCCGTTGTTGTTTTTATCGTTGGTGCCGAGGGCATAACCGTAATCAAAATATCCGCCACCTGCACCTTCATCGTAGTGGTTCTTGTCGTCGGCCAACGACTTGGTCTGACGGCCAGTGCGGTGGCCGGACGTCCGCTTAGTGTCGCCCGCAACGGAAGCGGTCGTCTTGAACATACTGTCTATTCGTTTCTTTGACGCTATCGAGCTGGTGTCGTCACTGAGCAATGCATCGGACGTGGCTGCCACCGACGCCGAAAAATCTCCGTCCGCGCCACGCAACCGAAAACTTTCCATTTCGGTTTTGATACTCTCGTAAAAATGATGTCCACCGCCGCCGGTTTGCGGGTAGTTATCCATCGTGTAACTACCGTATTCCTCACACGGGCGCAACACCATTTTATCTTCTGTCTTGTGAATTTCCTACTCGTTGTTGTTGTCGATACTTCGTTGGCTTCAGCTCGGATTTCGCATTTCACCTGTAAAACCAACAAGATATTATATTATCGAATGGTTATAAGTACGTACTTATAACATAATATTATCTCTAATTCACATAAGTATTTATAAATATGGGCACACGGGATACTGGCGAGTATGGATGACAAGGAAGAAGAGGGAGAGAAAGACCGAAGAAAAGAGATGGATAAGAAGCATAGTGAGAATGACATGATTTGAAAATAGCTGGTATAAGTAATGACTGAGTGGTGTAGAGAATAGTGGAGTAGCCAGGATTATGAAATGGGGGGAGGTATGGGGATAAGTTTAAATTAAACCAAGTTTTTTACAGTTTTCGTATATAAATAATACAGTTATTATGGGTAAAATGTAAATGAGGGGTTCACAAAGTTGTTCCAAATACTCCTCCGAGTGATCTGAGTGATTTGAATTTATTATTTTTTGAATTCTTATATTTTATGTAATAGGACTAGGCTTCGTATCACTTCTCTTACAAAAAATGTAAAATAATATGTGTATAGAATCATATGTAAATATCATAAATTAAGTTAAATTAGAAAATGTATTATATTATATTAGATGTTAGAACTGATATACGGGTAGATTACATATGTAATATTTTATAGCCTATAAAATGAAATTATTTAAATAATATTATTCAACAGATCAGCGAAGCTGGGTTGTTAAGATAGTTTTTATACAAAGCTATTATAAATTATTTATTGCCAAAACTTGAGCAGGCTTAATATTGTTTCATTGTCTGACCAGTTTTTCTTCATCACAGTAAATTAGTATTTAAACATGTATTTTATGTATGTTTGGTGCATGTATGGGGTTGAAGGGTTATAAACTTAAATATTTAATATTTGAAATTCTAATTCAGAATTGAAAACATCGGAAAGTTTGAAGTTGTAAATAGCTTTTTACTTTTTTTTAGTCATGCATACCAATAATATACAATATCATATACATATATAATTAATAATAACTGTATATTACTTTCGCATATATATATATATTGTATTATATGATTAAATTAAATGGTTTACAATATATTTTAACTTGTAGGTATGTCTTTTGTGTATCGGTCACCGACGCAATTGTATGGCAGGCCAATAACTATTAAGTATAGATCCCTACTGAGGAATTTTGGTTCCCATGGCTATTTTTTTGGTGAAGCCCCTTCACTTAAAATATAAATTCAGTTTTTTTTTTAATATTAAGTTTATATTTTAAGATTATAAATAAATCGTATTTATGACTGTACTACAATAATATATGGGGTCCCTAATTATGTCAGAGCCTGGGGCTACTAGTCCCCCTAGTTTATATTGCCGTTATATACCTTATTGGCTATTAGTGTATTACTCGCAACAAAATAGCACAGTGCAATAATTGATATTGAAAAGTGAAAGAGCAATCCACATCGATCAATTAAAACAATAAATATAAAACATTATTTTTATTGAGTGTAATTAAAACAATAAAAACTTGTTGATGTCCATTTAAAAGTAATTTAATATATTCAGCAGGTATTTATTATAGTACAAAAAAAATTGATTCTTGCGGATTATATATAGGTACATTCCCATCAATAAAATATATTAGTTAATACAACTAATTGTAACTTGTATAACCATATAATAGCATATATAACTTTTCTTTATAGATATTTAATTATCCTATAATAGAGTTGCAAAAAAAGTGCAGCGTATTATTGTTATTTATAATTAATGTATTTTGCGGTTCGCAAATTGTCTATATTTCTCCATAAACATATAGGTATAAATGATTTAAAAAATTAAAATCAATTTACACGCCTGTTTTAAATAAAAAACATTTTAATTGTGCACCGACATACCTAATAGTTAATTAATAATAATAACGACAACCATAAGTCAAAATGATATTATAATGTATATTGCAGTCGACTAGTCGGCTCTATTTCTTAATTTCTGCTGCGTGCATTAGGTATGTTACAAAGTGGACCGTGGGCACACAACATTACAACACCTACGATAAACCCTCTATTATTTTAAAAATGTTTTACATATTTTATTTTAAAATATTTTAAAATTCAGATATACATTTTCGAGATGCAAAGCGAGATCAGAGTGGTACAATGGGGGTCTTGACCCCCCCCCCCCCCCC
>WHPZ01579719.1:0-11367 GCA_016617965.1 Macrosiphum rosae | reverse complement strand
ATATCACAACTATTTGAGGTGGTTTTGTTTTATACTGAGCGTTTTTTTACACGGAGCTTGGCGTAGTGTTTTTGTTGGGATATCACTAATATTTTTTATGTTATTATTATTATTATTATTGTTGTTGTTGTAATCATTATTATAAAATATTATCATTAAATATTAAACATTTAAGGTTTTAATTATTTTTTTCCATTAATATAATGTAAATATCTTTCCCCCTCCCGAGGCCACCGTTTATACTTTATTTGAGTATCATTACACCTTACCCAATTATTTTGATGCCTTATCAAGTTTGTATAATTAATGGCCCTCGGTCATTTGTTCCCCATGATGACATATAAATGAATGTACTCGATAATAGATTGAATTCATTTTTAATTTTGTAGTTGGAACTTGATTAATTATTAGGTTATTAATTTTATTTTGGAAATTGTTGGACCAGAGTAATACTTGTAGCATTATATATTGGTTTGTGTTTGTTAACTTAATATTTTGGTGATGAGTACAACATGTATTGCAACTGGGACATTGAACTGCATTTATTTCAACTGATTTTGAAAATTCATCAAACAAAGAATGCCTGGTTGTTTTATAGTTATCTCTTAGTATATTAAGATGTACAATATTATTGGGTGTGCTTTGAACTCTCATTGAATAACACCTTGCGCAAGTTAATGTCACGTCAATTTGATGTCTGGAATATTTTGTTATTGAATCATATGTTTGAAATAAAGTATCAACAAATTCGGCTACATCTTGTTGTTGATTATCACTTAAAGGTTGGCCAAGACTCCTAAGCAAATGAGATGAGTTTAATTTAGTGTTATTAGACGCATACGAAAATGCCAGGTTTTGTAGTTCTGAATAATTAGAACTATTTATTATATCGTTCAAAATATTACCATAATTAAATAATACTTGCAATGTAGAATTTACATAACACGAGATACCATCAGAATTGATAAAACCTGGTACGGCTAGAATATCTATCAATATCATCTTCATTGTCAAAATTAAAATTATTTATGTAAAAACTATTTACATTTTGGATTGTGTGACTTTCTATAGTTTGTAATGTTTTTACATCTCCTGTGCAAAAAGCCTTGTCAATTTTTGAGATAATGTTTTGTTCTCTACGTAAATTATACACAAGTGTAACTATATTTCTTATACTTGGAAAATGTGTTCCTAGATTTCTTAAAAATAAAAGAGTAGAACTACAGCTGAAATTCTGGTGACAAACAATTGAATGTCCTAACTTTGTAGACCTACTAAATTTGTTAGTACATAGATCAACATTTTTGGTCTTATTAGGGAATTGTTCTAGCCTCAAGCTTAAAAGCAGTTTTAATATTTCTAAGAGTCTCGGTATAATGTAAGAACATTGCAAATTACATACGGCACTATTACAGTGCCATGAAATTTTTGGACTATTAGCATTTATAAGAGGAAATAAATTAATAATTTTCCCTTTGTCATTTAATTCTAATTTTTCATGATATGATTCAGGTAATACTTTATAAGCAGATTCAAAAAAGTATGGATCAGTGTTTTTGCTATGCTTTGACTGACCTAGTATAGAACACAATAAATCAAAATTTAACTGTTCATTTTTTGGCACAGCCACTGTGTAGTTGAAATATGCGTTTTTAAGAGTTTAACATTTTTAGTATACGTTTTTATACTGCTATTTCTTTGAATTAAAACCCATTTGATCATTTTTTCAATAATGGGTCTAGTTTTCCCGAGAGGAAGATTCAAATTGGGTATTAATTTATTAGTCCACTTTTCAAGTGAACCTTTTAATGCAAACAAGGCATCATGCTTTTTACTTGTACCCGGTTGGGATTTATGAACAGCTCTATATATTTTTTGATAAGCGAGAGCTTCATCCCGACGATTTAAGTAGTTTTTTCGACGTTTATGTCTTATTTTTTTTTTAAAGAGTAACGAGTCATTCTCAAAATTTAATGTGTACGTATTTTGATACTGCAGTCAGTAGGTACCTACTCAGTTAATAACACACAGTTAAAATAATAATACAAAATGTTATGTATAAAATACATAAAATAATACACAGTTAAAAATAACGTGCGCGTATTTGAGGTTATAATACGGCAGTCAATAGAACATATAACGCTGGACGTGCAAGACGGACGGCGGTCGACGTAAGAAAAAACCATGACAAATTTAATTTAATTGATAATATTCCTTTAAACTTTATAATGTCGTATGAACTTGATATCAAAGAAATTAAAATTATATTACACGGCCAAAACTAATAGTTTCTTTCTTATTCGTGAAAATGTGTTATGTAACCTATAATATTATGTTACAACTTTAGTATAGTTGTACCATTCCCAACATAAAACGGGTTTTCCGTCTCAAATTTCATCATTACTGGAAAAACTATCAATAGAAGTACCTACCACTTATAAGTTATTAGTTACATTAGATTAGTATTCCTATACAAATACATTTATGATTTATAACTTCAAATTAGTTTCATAAAAATGTACTATTGTATATATCAAATCTCTTGATTGAATTTAATCATATTGTGACTCGACTATATAAGATATTTCAGAATGTTTGAACGAAATATCTGATAGGATAGCAAAAATTCTATTTATTGAAACTTATTAATACTTATTATAACCCAATATTATAAAAAATACATCGTAGTGTTCTAATATCATCTATATTTTATATACCTAGTGGTATAAGCACACTATGGTGATTAATGATTACTATTTATCAACAACTCTCCTACCTATATATTGATTATTAGAATAAAATTATCAATAATTGAAAACAATTTTAATATTCATGTGTCATGTTGTACTCGTGTATAATACAAAAAGTATTATTTTTGCCTTATAAGAAACACATAATATGTCACATACATATATTTTTTTACCGACCACTTTGCAGCTGTGACAAAACATTACACGCTTGACTGAAATAGGACATGGAATCTCCTATCGAATAGCTGCAATGATATGGTAATAGATGCCATGAGAGATTTATGATTTAGTCTACTTGGCATGAAATGTTTGGATGAAAGGAATCGAATAATAGTATTTGAATTACCAGCACCATATTAAATTGTCTTGTTCGAATGAGAATTTTTTTTTTTTTTTCATCATATTGAAATATATCTACAATCTATACATTTTTTTGTACATTGAGTAGGTTTGATAAAAGACAGATAAAAAAAAGGTTAACATGAAATGATGAGATTAGAGAGGATACCCAGTGGTAAAACCCTATGAATGTGAAGTAAGATAATTTATTCATATTTCGTATTATAAGGCATCTAATTAAAATATTTTGTTTGTCGATCACCACTGCATATAAATATTTTATTTGTATGTAGACTTCTAAAACTATAATATACAATATAATATGACTATAAAGTACATTTTTTTTGTTCAGCTTAAAAATTGAGTACAAGCTTTTTAATGAGTTTTTGTTATGGTTTTTGTTATTATTATATTTTTTATAGATATTTTAAGGTTATGTTTAAACGAAATTAGATATTTAAATTTTAAACGAAAAATAATGATTTTAGTTGTTTCGTTGTAATTTAAAAAGTATTATTATTATAATATTTTATACACACGATGGCATATTCGAATTCAATATTTTCGGCGAAAATTATTTCAATACATAGTGTATTACTAATAGTAAAATAAATTACTGTAATAGCAATAATATCAGTAGGTGCCTAGTAATATAGGCTGACTGACCGTATTAATAACTCTGAATCGTTTTTCGTACACACTATGATTTATCATTAAATTCAAATTTAACTGGTGCATTGCAATAACTCGCTCTTCAATGAAGAAGAACACACTACTTACAGCAGAGCTGTTACCTACTTCACCCTTTTTTATTGAAATAAATAAATCAATAATATTCTCGGAGTATGAAAGTATATAACTTTTTTTTATTTATTCAAGTTTTGAGGTTTAGGTTTACTAAAATTAAATTACTGAAACATCCGCTGTTCAAATGAAAGTACAACATTTTATACTATACCATTAATAATTGTTATATCTTTAAACAGGAAATTACTACCTACTTTATAAAAAAATCTCATGGCCCTATTTTTTTTCTGACTGTGTAACAGGTATAATATATACGGAGGTACATGTGAACATAAAATATAATTATTATTTTAAATCGTAACAATTTATTAACAACAAAAAAATACGTTTATTAAATAGCTAATAATATTATTATTGTTTTTTTTTCAAGTTCTTAACAATTATAATAGGAGTCAGCTGTGAATAAAATATTACAAGATCGCAATTATTACAGTTTGACATAATAATAATAAAGTACCGCGAATTGATATTTTTCGTACAAAAATGATATAAATACGTATGACGAAATGTACTCCTAAGTTCGTAAAATAAATCGCCTCTTAAATTTGGTCCAACAGCTAATATTTCATTAATATATAAACTTACAGCCTATATACT
Organism: Macrosiphum rosae; assembly: GCA_016617965.1. NCBI lineage: Eukaryota > Metazoa > Arthropoda > Insecta > Hemiptera > Aphididae > Macrosiphum > Macrosiphum rosae. Next base: position 6,874 of record WHPZ01579719.1, on the reverse strand, counting down.
ACGAGAATTCATACTAGGGTACATCAGATTTGTTATTTTCCAACTACTGGGGTATGGAATAGTATAGGAGAATACGGGAAAGGAAAAACCACAGTCTTGAGCATCGATCCTTCCAATTAATATTAGCCGGTGTGGCCGCTACAACGTTTAGACGACTCTCTTCGTCGTCGTCGCCCCAAAGCGGAGTTTCGGTGGGGCCGGAGGCGGTTGGCCGGCTGACTTCGCAGTGGAAAAGTTTGCATCGAAGCGTCGAAACTCAACGGTCGGGCGGCATTCAAGTCGTTCAGCGAAGCTCCGAGGGGTTGCAGCTTGGCGTTGGCGCCCATCCTGTCCGCAGTGCCCGCGAAGTGATCGACGAAGTTCGTCTCCAGCATCCACACGATTTGCCGGATCTGTTTTTGCGGGGCCGACTTCTCGACGGCCTCGGGATCCCGGTCCACGTCACCGGCACAGCCATTCCCGACGGCAGCCGGTGCGACCGAAACCGCGACGGGCACGCGACACGTCCGGCCTAGCCGGACCAACCGGAATTCGCGTTCGTCTATGTACATATGCAATCCGGTCAGCTTTTTCTTACTGCTGAACACCTTCCACGACCATATGTCGTTGGTGTTCTCCAACCGGAAGTACAAGGTAGTCCCCCCGTCCCCGAAACTCTCGCCGACGACGTCCGTCCGCCGGCGGTCCGTGCCCAGTATGACCATCCGGCACGGCTTCCGCCCGAGGACGGCCAGCGTACCGATGATCGGGGACAGCGACGCTAGAGTCGTGTCGCGGGTCTCGGGACCGTCGCCGTAGGACGGCGGATCGGAAGTGGACGGTTCCAACCGGAGCTTGTACACTTCGCGGCAACCGTGGTAAGTGATCAACAACCTGACTTGACCCAGTCTGATGGACATTGGGACCAAGTAGAGTATATCCCTGATCGGAGGCGTCGGCCATCGGGAATGGCGGTGAGGTTTCGGGTCGTTCACGTCCGGTTGGCCGCCATCGTCGCCGTCCCTACCGTTGCCTGTACCGTTGCTTTCGGCGTCATGGAACGCATCGTGTTCTTCTTCCAGTGGCAATATGATCTCAGCGAACCGGTCGTTGCTGTGCGTGTACACCAACACCCGATTGGTGCCGGCGTCGCCGATTACCACCAGTGGCCAGTCTAAGGTGCACCTGACCTCTCCACCAGCGGTCTCGCTGCCTGTTGACTCACTGGCGTTATCGTTTTCTTCGGAGTCCAGGTACACGGACACTATGTACTGGAAACAGCTCACCCCGGGCCGCCAAACGCGCGACAGGCTTACAACGTCGATGACCTGAAACACGAAACGTTAGAGTTTCAATTTTTCAAGTTTGACGCGTTATTTTTTAATTAGCGTTGGTATTTATTTATTTTACGCTGTCGAGTGGTTTGAACCTCGTAAGTTACATTTCGTACAGACCTGAGACCACTACATATAATACTACATTATTATAATATTATAACGTTGTATCTATACTATAGTACCTGGTTCGTATACACGTCGATGGCTACGAACTTTGGTTTCAGCAGCTGATCGTCAGTATCCGACGCCTCAGATCCATCACAACTAGATGGCATGATGCCGTTACACGCGTCTTCGCCTGCCTGGCCGGAGTCGAGGACCCACAGGATTCGTCCTCGATCGTCCAGGAATGCGTCCACGGCGTTGATGATGCGCCGGTGGCCACCTCGGTTTGCTCCGTCGCGGCCGTCAGCGGGGACTTCCTCAGCGCGTTCATCCGGTTCGGTGGAGTTCCAGTCCTGTTCATTCGACACCGGGGGTTCCAAAACCGGCGGTTCCGTCCCCGGTGGTTCTGTCCCCGGTGGTTTCGTACCCAGTGGAGAGACCTCGTCCACGAACGTCCGCCAGTCCGGAAACGGCTGCACAGCCGGGTACAGGTTGTTGAGTCCGTGCTTGAGGTCCACCAGGCCCAGGGAGAACTGCGCCAGGGTGCCGTCACTGCAACACCTCCGGCCGCCGTCTCCGGTGGGCATGACCAGCACGGCCGCCGTGCCTCCGCGGATCATCTGCATCCGGCTGATGGTGTTCGGCGTCGCGGTGTTGTTGCAGCTGTTTCTTCCGGTCCACGACGGCGGGGGCCATCGGCCTGCCATGTTTCCCGTGTTGATCAGCCACTTGATGGGTGGCGCCCGAGCCGGGGCGGTGGCAGCGCCGGATCGACCGATCCACAACTGCGCGACCACGACGGCCGTCACGCACATCACCGCACTGAAGGGCCGCAGCATTTCCGACGTCGTCTTGGTCGTCACTTCTCGTCGGATTGATGACGACCCACCGCCACATCGGCTTGTCTGTGCGCGGTCCAATACTACGGACGCGAAAATGACGTATGTGTGGTTTGAAAGGAGCAAAACGGAGAGAGGGAGTGAGAGGCGGAAAAAAACATAGATAAGTTCCACGTGCTTATAATATTTGCATATTTTATTAATTACATTTGGTACTTAAAATTGTTGTCAGGATTATCGCGAGAGCGCAAATAGTTAGTAACTAAGGTAACGAAACTCTGAACTCGCGGTAACTGCGCGTCTTATCTTCATATATAACAGATAAAAAGATTTTCTGCCTACCTAACTACGTCTTTTATGCATTCCTAAACCGTTCATCCGATTGCGATGAAATTTGGTACAGAAATAGATTATAATACCTTAAGGAAAAAGATAAGCTACATTTTGTCGCGAAAACAGGTAAATAAGAGGTCCAACCGGCGAAGGTTCTTGGACAGGGATTTTGAGATTGTTATTATTTTTGTTTATAAATGGTTGCTATTGTTTTTAATAATAATAGTTATTATTAATGCGATAAGCCTGTGTATTTTAGTAGGTACATAATGTAATATGTATATCTAGTACGGACCACAGTTTTGGTGGACAAATTGTTTAACTTTTTTTGATACTTTAGAGTTAAATTATACACTTACGTATTCCAGGGGCGTATTTACGGGGGTGTATCTGAGGACGGATGCTCCTTAAATACATGCATTATTATATAATTATTGTAGCCCCCCCCCCTTGACTCTGTAATCTAAAATTCTTATCAGTCACCCCAAAAAAGAATGTTAAGTACGCTGTACATACCAAGCGGGGTCTGTGGTCTATCGCAAGTAGATTGCCTACCTGATAAAATATTGTTCATATTATATTCACACGAAAATCTCGCGGACAACGCCGGTCGGGATGGCTATATACATTAAAATATAATATAATTTACACTTAAAAAGTCATCGCTTCCACAACGTGTTACACCCAAAATGAGTTGAACAATCACAAAAACCTATCAATACCAAAGCATGGTCATGTCAGCTAGTTCAATATACGTATAGGGCTATTACCCGGTGCCATATCATCGTATTATGTGTATACTTATTACGGATCAGTTGCGTACTACTAATGGTTTAAACCAAAATTATGCAAAACGAAAAAGCAGTAAAATATTTAATGAAATACTGTTATTTATTTATCGAAAAATGTGTATGACCTGTTTATAATTTTTAATTTATAACGATTCGTTGTTTTTGTAAAAGTGATAAATTATGCAATTTATTTCCGTTACTATCACGTAGTCGCCCTTTGCTCACCATCAGCAAACAATAGTTTAAAAACCTCCGCTCTATATACAAAAACGTAAATCTAGTTCCTAAGCCCGGACAAAATAACCATATATTCAAATATGTAAATTTTAAATTTTAAAAACATCTAAGAATGTTGTATAAGCCGTACAACCTATAATTACGTAATTACGTACAACGTAATAACAAGGATCACGTTTTAGTGCTTTACTATGTGCTTGCACTTTTGTCGTCGCAAAGCAAAAAGCAGCAGCGCCGTCCATCACAATTTATTGTCCTTAACGAATAATACAATAAACCTGCTGCAGTGTTAAGTGGTATCGTACGAAACAGCTGACAAACATATTTTGCAGTTACGGACAGTTACTGAATCTAAGGGTTAGGTCGTGCCATTTTTCCTCTGACCTAGCACATTTTATCACCGAACTATTTTTTCCACAGCAATCGTTGTTAATCGATTGGATTGTTTAGATCTAAAATAAGTAAAACCGTTATGAAAAACTGTCAAATATACTGTAGGTGATAGGGTAAATCCATAAAGCTGTGCATAATTTTTGTTTAATATATTATATTATCGAACAAAAACTATTATCTATTGTGAAGAATATAAATAACAATAATACAATAAAATACAATAATATTGTTGATGCATTAAATATTATGTACATTCATAATATTCAAGTTTGCTAAGTAAAATACTTTCAGGCAGTCATTGAATTATATAATTGTGTAATTGTATTTAAATATGTAAGTTTGTATAGTTTGATTTAATCCAATATTATTATTAAAGTACGGGTGAGTTAAAATATTTGCTCAAAATGTGTTCATAAATATTATTAACAAAACTTCCATAATTTGACGAGGGATAATACATTTTAACTTTTTAAAATGTCAAATGATTAAACCTCTGAATTAATAAATCAATTGACGTTTAGCGTACCTATATGTACAATTCTGACAAATTATTACGTAATTCAAACGGATTACAAACTTCATTTTGTTAGGTAGTCTTAAAGGCTTCCATTTTGTTTTTAGTCAAATACGAAAATGTCTCTCTTCAACATTCGTTTTTTTTTAAAAAAATATAATGAGTCGCGGGGATTTTTATACATTTTATCGGTTCCAAGTATAATACTTAGGGAAATTTTTTGTTTTCTACTTTTTCGTCGAGAAAATTGAACTATATTTTTTTTTTACTGACGAATTATATCATATTTAGAAGCTTGTGTCCACGTGGTTACGATTTTTAGGTATTGATATTATGACACTAATACGTCAACGATTTGGTGAATTTTTGCATTTGAAGACGGTATAAACATAGTATTTTTTAAAAATGAATGAAATCTTTTCCCATTTGATATTATTTAATATTCATTACAATCAATATTATATATTTATAATATTTTATTTATTTACAATATAAAAAGTTTTAATTTCTGTTTGAAACGACCACTATTCTATAGGTAACAGCTTATTTTTACAAACAACTAGTTAATACCTACTTGTTATTCAAAATAATTTTAGAATTTTTAAACCATAACATATAGGTTCAAGCAGTATAATATAAATAATATTGTGGTGCGATGTTTGCATTCAGTCACGAAAAGTGTTTTCAGTGTACGCACCGTCCAGTGTCAATAGTTTCCGGATGGGTGACCATCCGGATCACTCAGGTTTTAGTGACAAATCTTATTGCTACACATACGCGTGTTATAACCAATCGCAACCTCCCACACAGTAACAGGCTAATGACCTCAGTTGCCGAAGCTTTAATTAAAAGTAAAAAAATATATATAATATATATAATAATATTATTTTTGAACATAAAATGAATATCGATCGTGCAACGTACGCCATGTAATGATTGTATTGTTGTTATACCTACCAAATTGTATCAAACCTATCAGCTTGCAAAATATTTGTATTTTTTTTTTTTTTTTTAATACAATCGAATGTTCTATTTAAAGTTTAAACTTTTTAACTCAACGACGGTGTTTAGTATAAATAATAAAATATATCCAATATCGCATGTATACGGTTCACATTATTATCCACCTATAAGGCTAAAACCGTATATATGCTCTGATCCATTATAATACTATAGATCCCAAGTGAAGATTATTTTTTTTTAATTTTAAACGTTATTTATTATGGTAATATGCAGGTAGGTACACTATTTTATTTAGTTTCCGTGCAATATTTTACGGAAATTATTTAAATGTACACATCATTCACAGTAAAAGTTGATGATACGTTTTAATAGAGATTAGTGAGGAGCCCGAAATGTTTTCCTTAGAAACAAACACAGGTTATAATGTGTTTCGGAAAATTCTCTTTTTCTTTCTCTGTATTAATTATGCCTCGGGAAATTTCATTAATTCAATTCAATTTACCGCCCGCTGGGAAAAAGTTTGAACATTGAATGTCTCACGAAAAATATATAATAAATTGTAAATTATATTTACTTATATAAACTACGAAACTCAAATTATTAATCAACTAAAATATTACGTTGCATGTAAAACCGTTTAAACTTTTTTGAATATTAAAATCTCATTAAGTAGATTCATATACATAGTATTATTACACACAGAATAACGTCGGTATACGTATACAACCGGGTATAAACCGGAAAACCGGAAAATATACCGTTCGGAAAGGATCGCTGTGAATACGATATGTCAGTGTTTTTCAAACTATTAAAAAACGATTTACTAAAAATTATGACGTATCGAGCCATGCGTGGAGCTGGTTAAGTTTTCGATTATCGCGCCAATAGCAATATAACAATAGTTGGCAAACTACTAAAATATAATATAAAGACTAACGAGTGTAGAGATAATATACACGCGTAAGCTACTATAAATTAGAGTACCTGATATTATTTTCTTCAAACTTTGATGCGGGTAGGTAATTAACTGGGCCATTTGGTTGGATAGTTTGAAGAAAAAAAAGCCACGAGAAAATGGCGGAAAATTAAAAAAAAAACTCGAATAACACAAACCAGTTTTACCCGGTGTTCATGAAGATTGATGTGTTGAAAATAAGAACAGAAAAAAAATAAAAGAAGCTTTTCGAACGAAATCGATTCGCCGCGGGGGTATAAACTGCACCGGGGCGATGCTTTCGCGGTGCGGACGGCGAAAACGGCGCAGGGTAATGCCTACCTACCTATGTACGTCGTAAAACGGCGAACAAATAGGATGAAAACCAAACGAAACGAAACGATATCGTCGGTAATCGGTGCTGTATGGGGACGGTAGAGCGAGAGCGC